>JADRCD010228611.1:4372-17453 GCA_019843815.1 Montemys delectorum
TCTCTCTCTCTCTCTCTCTCTCTCTCTCTCTCTCTCTCTTAAGCTGTTGCTCTCTTTCTTGTTTTTACTCTCACCTCTTGCTCTCTTCCCGCTTCCTTTCTCCTCTCTCCACGTGGCCATGGCTGTCCTCTACTTTTCTTCTGTCTCTGTCTCTCTCTTTCTATAATAAAGCCAAAAACTATGGACTGCCTCCTTTCATCTAGACTTGCCATGCTGGACCAATGGCTTAGGCCTTCCCCTAAAGAGCCGCATCTAATTTCCTGCAGGAAAGCCTCCCAATGTTTCTAGCTGCCAGACCTGAACAAGAACTCTTGCCCACAGGAGGACTACCCAGTGCCTTCTCTCCTTGCTTCTCCTCTTTTCTTTCAGCCTAGGGCATTGCCAACCTGGAGCCCCAACCGGTTCTCAGCTCTTTAGCGGCATCCAGCAATGTTCTGCGATGCCCAAGACCTAGAACCTATTGTCCTTGGCTTCCATGAGGGTCAGGGATCCCGGATTGCTTCCCCCCCACCCCTGTGAGCTGATTTCCCACAGCCAGACTCCCTCGTCAACCCACCCAAGGTCTCTGAGCTCTGGCTGGACAAGGGTCTCTCCTATCCCTTTATTTCCCCACCGCCCAGCACCCTACATTCTCACATCTCACAATTTGAGGGATCGCGGCCTTAAAATACAGCTCCCTCTTGACTAGAATTAAGCTGTGTCTGTAGATGTAGCTCTTCTGTCTCCTGAAGATTCTCACTAGTGGCCATTCGCAGGTCTGCAGGAGGGAGGTAGGCACAACTCACTAAATCTTGCTGATTGCAACAGGAGCTGGCTCGTAAGTAAAATCTTTCCAGGCATAATTATTAATATTAGGGTAGTAATATTGTGAGCAAAAAGGGTTCTTGGAATCCAGTGCATAATGTCCGTGTGACAGGCAGAAAGGCATGATATGAACAGGCAGAAAGGAGGCTGTGTGACAATGAGTTAGGGGTTTGATTCATGTGGCTGTATGTAAAGCATTCTAAAGATTCCACTAACAAGAGGCCACCAGATAAGCAGTATGTTACTCTGTCTCCTTCAGAGTCTCCAGAGAATAAAACGTACTAATGACATGACTTTTTTTTTTTTTTTTTTTTTTTTTTAAAAAATCCTCCTTCTCCTTCTGGAACAGGAAGAATATGCATTTATATTATTGCAAATAACCAACCTGATGGTGATTTACTTCAGTAGCATTCAGAACTCACAGAAGGTCTAACTGTCTCTCTTCCCCCATGAGGCTACCTGAACTTCTATAAGAAAATACTACCAACTGTGTAGCTTAAACAACCGATAGGAATTTATTATAAGCTGATGGTGAGTTGGAATTCTGGAAGACACTCTCTTGGCTGTAACTTACTGTATTCTCACAGACTGTTCATTTACTCCTCCACATACGTATGCTTCTACTCTAATACTTCTTCAAATGCTCAAAAAGATGAAGCTAGAAAGATGGCTCAGTGCTAAAGAACATTTGTTGCACTTGAAGAGGACCTGAGCTTAGGTCCTAGTACCCAGGTCAGGTGGCTGCCAATCAATTGCAGCAGATACAACCCTTCTTCATTCTGGCCCCATGGACACCTGTGAGAGCGCGTGCGCACACACACACACACACACACACACACACACACACACACATCTTTAAAAAGATACTAGTCCAATTTTTATCAGAGTATCACCATTATGATATTCTCTAACCCTAGTTAACTTAGTAGTGACCCTATCTCCAAATGAAGTAATGCTGGAGACTAGAAACATAAGTCCTAATTGGTTTATGATCCCCGTAGTGTGGGCTTTCCTTGTTCACCTTGTGGCATATTGTACATGTGAATTCCACAACATGCACACATGCACCATTGCCTAACATGGAAGGGAGCTCATTAATGTATATTAGCAAATGCATATAATTAGCATTGACAAAGTGATAGCCCTACTGATTCCTTAGGATCTGGATTGCTGTGATCTGGCAGATCAATAAAATCCATTAAGATCTAATTTGGGCATTATCTGGTGTATGTTCTCTGGTGCACTTCACCTTTGCTACTGAAATATCTGGACATGCATACTGACCACAGTAACACAAGCTACTGCCTATGCAGTTGCATCACAGTACCCGACACCCATTGCTTCAATCAGATTTATGCTATCCAATGCCCAAAATGACCGGTCCTGCTCCATCAGCCTGCTCAGATTGATCTCTCCATTACCAGCTCAGTGTAAGACCTGAATTCACCCCTAGTCTTTTTGTACCCCAGGCCTCACAGACTCTCTCCTCTTGGATTATCCTCACCAACGCTAACTATCCCTGTCACCAACATATCCATCACTACCATTGTAACAGCTCTCACTGAATGCAGGCTTTATCTGCTATGTGATAACAGGCATGGATTCCTTTCTCAAATACTCCATGCTGACTGTCAAAATTTTCCTCATTCCCATCACGTCATTGGAAAGGCTAGCTATGCCCTGTGCCTTCGTGGGACCCAGAACAATGCAGAGACATAAATTAGGGAGGAAGAATATGGTATAGCTCTTCTCTGTGGATGGTTTCATAAAAACAAACAAACAAATCATATCAAACAACAACAACAAAAACAAAAACATACAAACAATATCCCCCTAGCAAAAAGAAAGCTCTTTTGGCATGTGTTTGGTCCCACCCACATCTTTTATTGCAAGTGTGTTCCTCAGTGCCTGATCTCCAGACATCGTGCCACTACTTACTTAGATCCCCACCACAGACTGTATGTTTAAGTCGGTTTTGCCTCTTGACATTCCGAACAATGAAGATTGAGAACTGAAAATGCTTTTATTAACCCAGCAGCTAAGCAAGCAAGTTTTCTCATTTAAACATTTCTAACTTATGGAAGCAGACAAATAGGTTTTATTAACCCTATTGTCTGGAGGACTTTAGATTCAGGTGTATTTATCGTGCCTGTAACACCAGTCAACATTTCCATCTCTCATGGATATCAGGCTCAACTTCAAGTAAACCTTAACAATGAATGGAAATTGATTAAAGTCACACATGCTAAATTATTTTTCTTCCCAAAGATAGCTAACAATTTTCTGAATAAACTTGACCTTTTCACTTCCGTTCAGTTTTAATATAAAGGTAAAAACGAAACCACATTCAAACAAGTCCATCAATTCACTTGGGAGAGTCTATAAACCAATTTATGTTGGTGAAAATAAGAAGTGATTTACCACCTTTATTAAGAAGCTTTGTCAAATCCCAGCAGGCTTAGCAGCACTGATAGTCTATTTACTGTTTTCTAGGGTTTTTAAATCTTTCTGAAATCGTTTTTTATTTTATTTTATTGACAGAATGCAGATTGTAGTTCTTAAGGAGAATAGATTAGGTTGAGATATATCTGTATAGGGGAGGGCAAGCACACATCTCTGAAAAGGAATATGAACTGATGAAGTTGAGTTGCAATTATGACTGGTGTTTATTTATTATTTTATGTTGTTGTTTTACTTTGGGGATAGTGTCTTATGTATTCTAGTCTGGTCTTGAACTCTCTCCATGAAAAAGAAAATGGCCTTGAATTTTTATTCTCTTGAATTCCTCTTCCAACTGATAGGACCCAGTATGAGTGGTGCTAGGGATGGAACTTAGGGCTTTAGGCTGGCTAGGCAAGCATTCCACTAGCTGAGCCACATCACTTGCCTCATTATTTCATACCATTAAATTTTCCATGATTATGTTAATTATGATTTAACAAAGGGGCCCTGGAGCTTAATTCTCTCTGCAGGTCAACAATTTACAATTTCCCAAGTGCATTGATATTTACACCAAGAATTCTCCCTATTACATTTAGCATGGAGTACAGATATCTCTGCTTAGAAAGGTTATACCTTTTATAGATCTTCGAAATACAGCAGAACATAAAATTTACACTGTATGGAATCATTTACTTAAGTAGCAAATCCAAAGGCAGCAACACCCTAAACCCAGAAGGCAGAACTACAGCTGGTCACATTGCATCCACAGTCTGAAAGCAGAGAGAGATGATGAACATTGAAGTTGAGCTTGATTTCTCTTTTTTATTGAGTTCAGAGCTCCAGCATGTAGGATAGTGCTGCTGCCACAGTCAGGATGGGTATAATCATCTGGACAAAACCAACTGGATTCTGCTCCCCTCATATGCTCAGAGACTTGTTTCCATGGTGATTCAATATCCCATCAGTTTGATGGTCTAACAATCAAATGTAACCATCTAAATATGAACAAACACTGAAATACCGTAATTCAAATCCACATGTGACGCCTCCACATCCATTCCCCTCCTTGACACTATGGTATTTTTTGGCATGGATTTTACCCTTTCCTCTGAACACATGTATTGCTGACCTCGTCCACTTGAATTGTGTCATACACCTGCACACAGGCACACATACACACACACACACACACACACACACACACACACAGAGCTTAGATTAGCTAGACATTAGTTCCTCTTAGTACCTTTTATTTCATTCTTAGCCAAGCAATCACCAAAGAAGTTGGCTGAATGTTTTGATATTACATCTACTTTTCTAAATGATAAGGGACAGGTAGCAATAAAATAACATCCCAGGGGACATTTTCACATCTTACTTGCTGTTTCTTCTTTAAAATTTCCATTGTTAAAACCCCTAAGTGGCCACAGGCTGTGGATATAATAGCTTCAGCAACAAATAAAAGAACTATCTTTATAGATGGAAGGTGTGAAAAGGAACATGACATCAGTCTTTTAGCTACCCTCCCCTAGAACACTAAAGTGTGTTCAGACAAATGAGAACTGAAGTGGAATAGACCAGTCCTTGAAACTTGTGGGAGAATTTTTCATACAGGAATTTGAGATATTTTTGAAGGCACATCTTAATTGAGTCTGTCTTTTTTCCTAATTTTTCATTTGGATACATTTGGGCTCAGAAGAGATAATGAACTTGGCAGAGAGTCGGAGTAAGACATTGATGAAGATGCGCATGCGCTGTAGGACGGCCACTTAAGTGCTTCTGGCTTGTATTGTCTCAGACGAAAACACAGCTATACCATTCCACTTGTGTTTCACGGTTCACTGAGCAGTTGTAATAACGCATTTTAAATACCTATCAAATGTCATAAAATGTCATTTAGTATTGTCCCCGATATGTAAGTGGAAAATGAAAACTGATAAAGTTCATGTATATTTTGTACTGGTTCAATACCCTAAATACAGCACTTTAAGTCATTCAACACACATACAGTCAATTATAGTAATGTGGTCATATTAAATAAGATCATGCTACAATGTGTCAAGAGAAAGTGGTCATATTAAAAGGGGGTTCTTTTAATGAGACTCTAAACAATCTCTCGGGCTGCATCACAGCCTAGGTGGATAATAAAAATTGCCTTTGAACAGAGTACTCTAAATTTTTACAAGACTCCAATTCTCCTGTGCAATTATGGAATTTGAAATGTAATTCTCCCCGGAACCATAAAAGAATTAGACCAGAGAAATGCTGTTAAGAATAAAGCAAGATAAAAAGTAACTGCTTCAAAGACCTTTTTTATTTTTCTATTTCTTGGTGTCATGTTGTATTCCCAGTTATCAAGTTGTTATGGAAAAGACAATGAGAAAATCCACTCAGACACTGGAGTACTGCTGGAATGCTGACTCAGGGATATTTGTTCTCTTGATAATAATGTATTGATGCACTGTCATCCATTATCCATAAACTGTGCAAATTATACAAAATATATGATTCCCAGATAAATGGAGAACCAGCCAAGAAGCCATAGGCAGCAGAGTACTGTGGATTCATGACTATATTTATCCCAGAGAAACAAAGAGACAGTGTGGACAAAACACCCAACCCCGCTCCAGGACTGACTCTAATATGAACAGACACTACCTCCGTTTGGCATTCCTCAATTCACCTGGTCCTTAGGGACCACCCATTTCTTAAATCCAGCCATCCTATCACATCCACAAGCATCTGCTGCTAGATTTAGAGAGACGATGAAAGCATTGAACACATTATTTCGATCTTAGTACAACAAAGAATCTGGCCCTGGATAGTAGAGTACCACAAACAAATATCTGATGGGAAAGCCATGAACAAATTCTAATGGTGAGCATAGGCATTAATACTGTCCTAATTTATGAGTCTAATGTTTTGCCTGCTGCAAAACACTTTCGCTGAGAAATTGGGTATCTGTTTCTGTTCTCGTCTTTTGAAATATTTTTTTTTTACTGTTTCTAAGATTTTTTTTTAAATTATATGCTTCAAGTTTAAGATTTATTTTTAATTATCTGTATATGTGTGTCTCTATGTGTGAGAATATGCAGATTAGTGTAATGTTCCCAGAGGCTAGAAGACACCAATGAAACTTCTGGAGCTGGACTTACAGTAGATTTTAAGGCACCGAACATGGATATTAAGAAGCAGAGTCTGGTTCTCTGGAAGAGCAAAAAAGGCTCAACAATTGAGCCACTCTCTCACCCTCCATGTTTCAATTATTAATCATTTATGTAAATATGGATGTTTTGCTCCAGTAATTCTAAGAAAAATTTTAAGTTTCTATGAGTTGTAATGCACAGCTTCTCCATAAAAATGTTAAAATACAAGGATATGTGAGTTCTACAAGCAATGAAATAAAATTCTTTGAGGACTTAGATTATGCTTGGCCATAAGCTGTATTTTATATTCACTAATTCCGTTAATCCTCACTAAAGGCCTGTGATGGGGGTACTTCCATTATTCAAATTTTAAAAATTAATAAACCAAATTCAAATAAAGCAAGTAACTTTGTCAAAGTTAGGTCAGACTTTGGAAGGCGATGCTAGGATTCAGAACTTTGCCTTACTCCACTCTCTGAAATATTCATGGTATTCCTCACTGGGCTCAGTGCTGAGAGAAAATCAGAAAAGCAATATTCTTCACTCCCCATTTCAGAATAGGATACCTTGGTTCCTTCACACACAGAAATGAATACAAACAAATAAGTATGGTATTTTAAAACTGTGATGTGGATGCCTTTAAAGATATTGATTAAGCATTTTAATAATTATTGTTCATGTAAATCATAAAGCATCTTCTACAAAAAAAAACATAGTGACACTTCAAAGACTTCAATAAATGTGAAGGGTGAGCTCAATAGAAGACTATGTGCAAACTGGAACTGCTAAGGATGCCTCCGAAGGAGGCACGCTGACCTTATTTAAGAGAGGGCAAATGCCTGCCACATGCTGGCCCTCTAACACCAAGTATGTTATATAAATATTTTACATCTTTAGATGCAAGAAGAAAATAAGCCTACCCAATTACTGAGATATAAATGATACTAACATTCCAGATTTCAATATGTTGTAAGGAAATTGAAGGAAGGAAAATGTTGAAATTAAGATACCAAGTGGGATAGAAAACTAATTTTCCTTTCCCTACTTAAATGTATTAGGTGACAATATGATCTGACCTCTGACACTGGGTAAAAACATATTATTTTTATCCTTCTAAAAGGATGAATGGGCTTCATTCCTTTGTAAATATGCATATACACTTGTACACATGTGTGGAAACACAGACATACAAATTTTTACATAGGCATATATATACAGATATATAAATGCATATATAATGTCATATATAAACATACCAACTTACAAATATGTACATATATTTATACATATACATATAAAAACTCCTTCTCAAGGGAGATATAAGCCCTATCAACCCTTTTTTCTAAACATCCAATGATAAACTTGGCCATAATTCCATTATATTCACTCTGGGGAATCAATGAACTTATTGGCATTTCTTGTAAAGTATAAATCAAGAATTACTTATAGCAGTGTGGGCACTCCCCCAAGAGGCAAACTTGGAAGCCTAAAGGCTTCAAGGATGAGGGCTTCCCTGTAGCCACATAGATGAAGATTCCTACCCTGGCCAATCTACTCCAGTCTCTCTCTAAGGCTATGTAGACAGAGTTTCATACAGCAGGTGCTAGGTGATGATCCAATGACCCTCTCCACCCTTTCATGAAGGTGTTACATAGTCAACAATCCTAGATGTGATGATATTTTTGCAAGTGTTTGCAGCTGAACACCCCAGGCTGATGGTTACTTGGCTCAGTCCCTCATAATATATATAATCAAATGCATACCTACATGCAAACATATATACATATATACATATGCACACAAAAATGCATCCACTCAAATACGAACATATACATACACAGGAACATTTATGTATGTGTATACGCACACACACACACACACACACACACTCACACACACACACACTTCACACTTCAAATGAACTGTAATCCATGCCTTAGTGCCCATCCTCTTGAAAAACAGATTAGGTCAAGTTAATTTCCTACTCCTCACATTCTCCGTGCCACTAAACCATACCAAGATAAGGGATTCCTTGACCCTCACTATCCCCTAAAGCTAGCCTTGCTCCCATCACTGTGACACATTTGATTTCCTCAAATTCCATTCTTTTACAAGGGGCTAGATATAATTACATTACATAAACCAAACAAAAGCACTTAAGGATGACAACAATTTCATAAAATATTCCTTTAAGTTATTTTGACCAAGGATAACAATAAGAAAACATCGCTTGCTTTCTATATTTCAACATTTTCACTTTTGCTCACAGTGGAAAATATTAAACAGACTGAGATGGCTGATCTGTCTGTTAACTCAATAGCATCTAGAATTGCCTGGAAAATGAACCTCTAGATCTTTTTAGGAGGGAGTTTTGAGACTAGGTTAACTGATATGGGGAGATGCACCGCAGATATGAGTGGCACCCATTCCATGGGCTGGGCCCTGGACTGAAGAAAACAGGACATGAGCTGAACGTCACCATCCATTTTCCTGCTTCATAGCTGTGAATGCAGTGTGACCTGTGACTAACACTACTGTTGCTGTACCTTCACACCCTACTTAAATTGCTTGAGTATTTGGTCACTGTAGTGAGAACAAAGCCAATTCACACAATTTATTAAAAATCACCCCGCATACAACCCACTTTAAGCAGATCTACCTAATTCCTTGTCCTAATACACAAATATAGGATTATGGGTGTCCCATGTCTGCTCGCGAGGTGGGCCGCAGGAAATTTTGACTGCGCTGACCCCATACCAGCACTGGGTGGGTGTCAGGCTATGGGAAACCGCTGTACACTGCTCCGGAAGTGAGGGAGCACAGTCTGAGGTTCCTAGGGACTGCCGGAGCAGGCTCGGAGGCCAGGGCCTTCTGGTTCTCAGGCTCTTGTGCACCCAGGCACCACTAGATTCCTGGGAAGAACTGAGAATGGAGTGCTGGCCAACAGGCTGGATAGAGCCCAGGGCTGAAGGGGAAAGGAGGGGAGCTTTGTCTGAGTTCCTTGGGAATGAAAGAGTCCTTGGCTTGTTCAGAGGGTGTCTTGGTTTGGTGGGAGCCATGCCTGGGAGCACTGAGAAGCCTTCTGAGGGAGACTAGATGGCCAGCTCTTTAGATGAAGGCCTGTTCCATGGCTCCTCACTGCAGATTCCGGTGAAAAGAGGCAGTCCATGGTTTTAAGGCATTTGGGGGAACAACAATATGAACTAATCAGTACCCCCAGAGCTCCCAGGGACTAAATCACCAACCAAAGAATAAACGTGGTGGGACTCATGGCTCCAGTTGTGGGAGGAGAGGCCCTTGGTCCTGTGAAGGTTCTATGCCCCAGTGTAGGGGAATGCCAGGGCCAGGAAGCAGGAGTGGGTGTGTTGCTGAGCAGGGGGAGAGGGGGGGGGAGGGGATAGAGAGTTTTCAGAGGGGAAACCAGGAAAGGGGATAATATTTGACATGCAAATAAAGAAAATATCTAATACATTTTTAAAAAGGCATTTATTGTCATGGTGGAGAGTGGTGATGCGTAAAACTGCACCCCACTCTCTCAGGGTGGGCCTGAGCTTAAATACCTTTTGCAGGGAGGAATGTCTGGGACGGGAGTCTATTGGCTAAGCCTCCAGGCCTTTAGGTACCTCATTAAAATGGAGATCTGCCTTGGGGCTAGGAGACCTAGAGTCAAGTCCTCTACTTGTAGAGGGGCTTGGGATATCGCCCTTACGTGACTGAGGGCCACAAATCTGTGGAGAGCTGCAGTAGCCTAGTGTGCAGGAGCATGGCAAGATGTCTACCGTCCCTGCAGGGTCGCTGGAGTTTCAAGCCTGTACTTGACCAGGGACCAGGGTGCCTTTCAAGGTCCTACACACAACATTCTTTATCCACTTCTACCTGGGTTTTACCACCCATGGAACACTTTGTCGCATGAGCTATGGGTCCCTCACCTACGGATTCTAAACCTTACTTATTTTTATACTACTAGAACATGGATCACTAGCCCTCTGGATCTCCACACCAATCCAGTCATTTAAATGAGAGGTTCTCAAATAGAAGGGCAAGGTATTTGTTTCCTGTAATCCTCTGGTATCAGCATCCCCAGGGGCTATTTCAACAGGCAAAGGAGGGGTGGTTTTGCATTCTCTGCAACATAATTTAGTTTTCTCCGCTTCTCTTGGATTAATTCCTTGCTGTCTAAGCCATTGTACAAGGCAAGGAAACAGAACCCACTGTAGTCCTAAGGCCTAACTTGGTAGAAAATTGTTACATAGAAACATAGAACTTAATCTGCAGAAATGCATGTGGATCTCTTAAAACAGCTTGCCTGCTTAACTGCCTGAGCACTGACCCTACCTGCCTCGTCACTAGATCAACCCCCATTAGATTTCACTTCCTAATTTAAATGCCATTTCCCCCCTCAAGAAATCCCAGATCCTCTTCCTAACGTAAGTATCTTGGGAATTTCCCGAATTACCTGACACATGACGAGATACCCCAGCATACTGTTCACTCAGTTTGTTTAACCTAATATCTGTCACTCCTACTTAGCTGTGAGACCCTTGAATCCAAAAACCTGTGTTCTTGTCTGTGATATATGTATCTGGGTAGATCACTAATAGGGTGAATGAATGAACATTCATCCTGAAACTAGCTGCTATGGCAAACAAAGTAGAAATGTACAATATACCTCCCGCCTTCAACTGCTTGAAAGTAGTATGAAAATTTGGGGAGCAGAGTAGCTTCAGATACTGTATACATGCTCTGTAGAGTGCTAGAGAAAAACTCTATCTTAGGATTAGAAAATATATTTTAGGTTATTGAAAAAAAAGAGAAAGGTTTATGTAGAGTATCTTCACAGTCCAGGAGGTTGGGAAACTGAGCATTCCACTCGAGGCCATAGGGATGCTCTCTAAGGACCATAGGGAGAATAGAGAAATAAGGAAGGGTGCTACCCTGGGCTCCCTGTTATCGCTGCCTGTCACAAGCCTTATCTGAAGGAGATAAAGGTTCCTTCGACTGTAAAGCCTCTCAGGCCTTCCAACTGCGTCCAGGCCAGTGGCTAATCCTTTCTCAGTACCAGAGTTAGGACTGGGAGGCACAGGTTCAGTTGAAACTTTTTAAGTGATCTTATAGAAATGGATCAAACCTCCAGACTATTATTAAAGCTCAAATTCAAACACGGCAAATATGGCTCAGCAGTCAAAAAACTCCTCACTACTCATTCACTGGGAGGCGAGTTTGGTTCCCAGCACTCACAAAGGTTGACTCAGAGCCACCTGCCAGTTCCACGGGATCAGATGCCCTCTTCCAGTTGCCAGAGATACCTGCACTTCAAGGTGCTAAGCCACAAATATAAACACATACATGGAAGAAAACTTACTGGAGCTAGATCCAGATGTAAAGACTACAATGGAATATAATGTTCAAATTATATTTTTAAATATAAGAAGACCATCTCAACCTGAAAATAGTCAAACTGGACTGTCAGCCTGACTTTGAAGTCATTGTGCTGTGAAAAAATTGTAACATATTTCAAAGACATAACTGTTAAAATTAATTGAATAAAATATAAATTCAGCCAAACTCTGATATATGTGTGTGTGTGTGGTGTGGGTGTGTGTATTTTAGAGTGTGTGAGTGTGTGAGTGAGTGTGTGTGTGTGTGTGTGTGTGTGTGTGTGTGTGTGGTGTATGTCTGTGTGTGTGCATATGCATGTATTGTAAGAGGATACCAGAGGTCAACCTCAGATGCTGCTCTTCCAGTTCTTTAAACTTCGTTGGCTTGGGCCTTTTTATTATTTATGTTACATTCTAGGTCTTTCATTGCTTTCTGTACAGCTACTAAGCCATGAATTCACAGGGAAGGGCTCCAGCAGCTCAGCCTCCCTCCAGTTACTTTTCACAATGCGAGTTTCTCTGAGTGAGGCAGGCTGGCATTTCCATTGATCCCAGTGCCTTTCCCTTTGGCTGCCTTTGCTTCTGATGATTTTCCTTTCACCCATTTCAGGAATCTGTCTTGGCTCTTAGAGTGCATGATATGCTCAGTATGCTCATTTATTCTCTTGGGAGAAGCTTGCCAACAGCATGCTGAGTGACACTGTAGAGTTTTTTTTACATTCTGTCATGGTAACATTTACAGGGCAGTCTTTTTACAATAGTGCCCATTCTCTTCATGATGACATCAACCATCTTATAGATCCACCTATATGTGGCCAAAGGGACAACTCCATTGTCTAAAAGGCCTAGAGATCATATGGCAGGTGCCTCTCCTCTTTCCTTTCGTGTTTGTTATTTTGGTGAATTACTGGAAGATGCCTAAGAGATGGGGGTCCCTTACCAACCTAGAACTTACCAACTATGGTAAGCTGTCCAGCCACCGAGACCCAGAAACTTACCTGCTTTGCTTCCTCTGTGGGAGTGCTACAGTCTTGTGCCACCTTGCCTGTCTGTCTTAGTCAGGGTTTCTATTTCTGTACAAACATCATGACCAAGAAGCAAATTGGGGAGGAAAGGGTTTATTCAGCTTACTTCTACATGGCTGTTGATCACCAGAGGAAGTCAGGACTGGACTCAAGCAGGTCAGGAAGCAGGAGCTGATGCAGAGGCCATGGAGGGATGTTCCTTACTGGTTTGCTTCTCCTGGCTTGCTCAGCCTGCTCTCTTATAGAACTCAAGACTTCCAGCCCAGAGATGGCACCACCCCCTTTG
>JADRCD010228614.1:0-16276 GCA_019843815.1 Montemys delectorum
TTTTTTTTTAAAGAAATAAAATCTCTTTATTTGGAGATTAGGCTGTGGGCTGCTGTAAGTTACTGCACATTGTGTAAAGCCGTTATGTTTATCATTCTGCTCCATTCCTTGTGAGACTGTATTTCACAGATAGCTTTTGGCTTTACTTTGTGACTAGAGCCTGACTGTGCATGTGAGTGAGTACCCAAACAGTAACTGCTATAATGGAACAACCCAAGTATCTCACTGATACTAGACAAATTTCTGGAAGTGCCTGGGGTGTCACCTAATAAACTTATGAGAATGAGTTGAGACTGTAGGCATACATTGCATGTTAATATGGCACTAGGGGAGCCAGTTCCAACAATTTATGGGACACATCACAAGAAAGGGTAAATCTGCTTTGGTGAAGACAAAGTGAACATGAGGTGGACATAGCTATGTTAATGGCCATAGCTCCTCCCCGCTCCCACCTGCCTCCTGACCACCCAGTTTGTGCATCAGGGATAGGCAGAAAGCACCCAACAATTCTTGTGGCAGAGTCCTACTGTTGACAAGGCCTACTCAATGGCCTGTTGGTCCATTGGGCATTCCATCCATTTACCTGCCAGTTTGTTCCCAGGATAGTCCTGCTTTTTCATCTGTACCATAGAACTCAGTTCTGCAGGTCCCTTCAGAGCTGTAACAGCCATGGCTGTCTCATCTACTTCTTCCATCAGCTTACTTCTGAAGACTTTGCTTTAATACTTACAATCATTTTGTAACCTACGCGCTTCTATCTGTGAAGGTAGATACAAGCATGTATATCTATTCTGTGATGTGTGATCTAAGAACTCATAATAGCAATTACAATTGAAATAAAACAATTCTTATCCAGCTTGGTTGGGGTTACCAATGTGGCAAACTGCTACCAAGGAAACCATGGCAAATTTATTGTGATTTACTAACGATTGACATTGTGGAAATATGTAATATGTGCATCTTTTTTATAGATGTTTATACACTGTGACATAAGTGTATTATATGTTCATGTGGAGTCTACTTGTGTACATGTGTGCATGTGTAGGTAAGAGGTCAATGTTGGGTACCTTTCTCTATGCTCTCTACTTTATTTTATTTATTTACTTACTTTGTTTTTTGAGACAGGTCTCGCACTAATTGGAACTCGCCAATTCAGCAAGGGTCCTCTTGTCTCCACCTTCCCAATGCTAAGATGACAGATATACATGCTATCTTTTATTTGGCTGCTACAACTCAAATTAAGGTCCTCCTGCTTGCTTAGCAAGCACTTTACTTATTGAGTCATCTTCCTGGGCTAACTCATTATTTTATCTGCTTTTTAAAAATTGTCTGATCATGGGCATATGCATTTAAACAGAATGTTAGAATGTATAAATGGCTATTATTGACTAAAACTAGTTTTAAAAGATTGCAAAATAAGAAAAGATTAAAAATATAATCATTATAATCTAAATTTTAATCAAATATCTGTGAAGGGAATGAAATATAGTGAATTAAAACTATCTTTGGAATGTAGAAATCAAAGTTATACTTATTAGTACTAATTAGATTAAGCTTTTAATTAAATCTAAGCCATTCATAATAGAAATTCTAAATATCATTAAAATTATATGCTACACATAATTACTTAAAAACTTCTAGTTTTGACAAATTTGCACATCCCACGCCAACACAATTTTCATTCCATATTCCACAACTTTACTTATTAAAATGTTTTGAAAATGATAAATTTAAAATTATTTTTACAATAAAATGTCCTACTTTTAACATGAAAAATAATAAATGATATTGTTATCATCATACTCAATTATTCACAAAGAAATTCCTCATGGTCTAAAGAGTCAAGATGAGACCTTCAGACCTTTACCCAATCAAGCCTTACCAAGTAACAAATCAGAAAAACAAAATCTCATACATGATACAAGGAAATGCAGCACTAACTTTCTAAATAAAGATAACTCCAATAAACTACATAGGTATGTTCAGTTTCAGAGAAACTACTTTACAATGGGAATTTGGGAGCTAATGTCTTAACAATCCCAATGATACAATGCAATGAAGGCATTGTGTGTGCATTAAATAAAGCCACATATCAATACTAGGTAGCAACTACTTGAATTTAAAATGTCTTTTCCTTTAGTGATCACTGACATTAATATGCAATGAAGAACTTGATCTTAATTTATTCATTTTCTCTCTGAAGCACCAGCATGCATCACTGTCACCATCTATGATAGTAAGTTATTTTTATCTCAATATATTGATGGTTAAGCAACAATTCCACACTTGTAATTGTTGGTTCTACTGAAAAGTATACAATCATGCTTGCTAAGCTAATGCAAAGAATTGTATCAACTGAACTCACAGACATCATAACTTAGTAGCATCATGGGTTTTATATGAGCAAGGAAGAAGCACAAACAAAGCAAAGAATAATCAAGACAACTTATGCATCTCTCTAAATTCCTTTCCTTAATTAAAAGAATAAATCTGGATAAAAAGACACTACTTAGTAAAGGATGAAATTATTGGATAGTCTTCACGAAAATTAAAAAGGCAACATTTTATTTTTTTTTAATCTAATTTTTTTTTAGTAGAGTCAGGTGAGTAACAGCTGTGACATGACATAGAAGAGACAGTCAGGCCTCAACTTTGACTAGAGTCAGTAGGAGAGACCAGTAGGGACACCAGGAAAAGTTTTTGGCTGTCTAAGAATATGGTTCTCAGCCTGTGCCGACCTCTTTGGGGGGGTCTAGAGACCCTTTCACATTTGTCATCTAAGACCATTGGAAAACACAGATCTGTACATTACAATTCAAAACAGTTCTGAAGTAGCAACAAAAAAATCTTATGGTTGAGTCACCATAACATGAGGAACTGTGTTAAAGTATTGTACAGAGAGTGAGCCATAGTCTCCTCCACAGAAAGTGTTCTAGCTTCAGTTGTTTCCAGTGTAGACTGAACAGTTCCACCAAACAACTGTCTCATTGTTTCCTATATTTAGAAGTTATAAGAAATTATAAGAATTATAAGAAAATGTCTATAAATGAACTTATGATGTTTTATTGATTTTAACAACACTACCATAGCTTGTGAAATATCGTTTATTCTTGGTGACTCAGAAGGTACTGAGCCAGGCCTCGTTGGAATTTAAATAAAATCACTATGCTATACAACACTTTTCCAGAAATTTTCAGAAGAGATTAATGTGTGAATTGGTGTAGTTAACTATGTTAATCAGCTGAGGGTCCAGATGAAACGAAAACCCCAAACACAAGAAAATGAAAAACAGAAGAGGCCTAAATCTTGACTAGCTACCCTTTTTTTTTTTTTTTTTACTTACCATGAACATCAGAATAGCAAAGGTCTATGATCTTGGATTTCTAGAACTTGGATCAAAAGCCAGTCTCCTAACTCTCAAGCATATGTGTATATATATATATATATATATATATATATATATATTCATATGCATTCTTGAATATAGCTATGCATCATTGAAAGGGAAAATATCCACAATGACAAGATTGATTGCTATCTATAGCCCTAAGGGCATCATCAGTTTGCATAGAACACTGTACCAGATGTGAAAGAATACAGGATGAAAACTCCAAAAGTAATTTTAATAAATTAAATGATTCATATGTGGCACAATACATTAATAAATTATTAGAGAGATATATTCGAGATAAAAATAGACAGGAAGCAAAAATAAAGTGTTATTGTTAATAATTGCAAAAAAGAAACTAAGAAAGCACAATGATGAGGAAAGTAACTGGGTAGATGGATTGAGAGACATAAACATGGTCAAAGAAAAAGGAGTGGGTTATAAGTAGAGTTATTAATGAAGACAAAGAGTATTTTAATGCTTACAAAAAAGGCCACATTATACAACCATCTGCAAGAAGATTTATTTTCTGTTTGTTTGATTTTTTTTTCTATTAGATATTTTTTATTTACATGTCAAATGATATCTCCTTTCCCAGTTTCCCCTCTGAAAAAAAAAGAAAAGAAAAGAAAATGAATTAAAAAACAAAAAACAAAAAAAAAACCCTGTTCCCTCCTTCTTCCCTCTGCTCGCCAACCCACAGTCTCACACTTCTTGGCTTTGGCATTCCTCTACATTGGGACATAGAACCTTCACAGGAACAAGGGCATCTCCTCCCATTGATGACCAACTAGGTCATTCTCTGCTATACATATGCTGCTCGAGCCATGAGTCCCACCATGTGTACTCTTTGGTTGGTGGTTTAGTCCCTGGGAGCTCTGAGGGCACTAGTTAGTTCATAGTCAAAGAGACATAAACATGGTCAAAGAAAAAGGAGTGGTTTATAAGTAGAGTTATTAATGAAGACAAGGAGTATTTTAATGCTTACAAAAAAAAGGCCACATTATACAACCATCTGCAAGAAGATTTATTTTCACAGTTTGTTTGATTTTCTTAATGTGGTAATGCTTCTCAGCTTCATTGACAGAGGGACTATGGGAAATTTAAGCAATGATCAGTTGTATATACTGTATTTGAGGGGACCTTATAGTCTCATAAGTTTCTCTTTTACATACAATATAAATGACCAATGTTGCTTTTTAAAAAGTAATCACTTAAAATAATTTGTCAGAGAATTAAATTGCTTCCATTATGAATACTTTTAAAACCTAGTCACTTTTTTAAACTTTTTTCTTATTAGATATTTTCTTTATTTATATTTCAAATGTAATTCTCTTTTCTCATTTCCCCTCTCAAAAACCTCCTATGGTGTCCCCCCTCCACCTGCTCACTAACCCACCCACTCCAGCTTCCCTGTCCTGGCATTATCCTACACTAGGGCATTGAGCCTTCACTAGACTAAGGGCCTCTCCTCTCCTTGATGTCCTACAAGGCCATCCTCTGCTACATATGCTGCTGAAGCCTTGAGTCATTCCTTGTGTAGTCTTTGGTTGGTGTTTTGGTCCCTGTGAGCTCTGGGGTTATTTGTTGGTTCATATTGTTGTTCTTTCTTTTTTTAAAAAAATTAGATATTTTCTTTATTTACATATAAATTTCTCCTTTCCCAGTTTCCCCTCCAAAAGACAAACAAACAAACAAAAACAACAAGAACAAACTCCTGTTGCCTCCCCCATTCCCATGCCTGCCACCCCACCCTCTCCCACTTAGTGGCCCTGGCATTCCCCTACACTGGGGCACAGAACCTTCACAGGGCTGAGGACCTCTCCTCATATTGATGATCAGCTTTGCAATGGTGCTGCAAACTTCTTAAGCTCCATGGGACCTTTCTCTAGCTTCTCCATTGGGGACCCTCTGCTCAGAATAATGTATGGCTGTGAGAATCCACCTCTGTATTTGTCAGGCACTTGCAGAGCCTCTCATGAGACAGCTATATCAGGCTCCTGTCAGCAAGCACTTGTTGGCATACACAATAGTGTCTAGGTCTAGTGACAGTTCATGGGACAGATCTCCATATGGGGCAATCTCTGGGTGGCCTTTCCTTAAGTTTCTGCTCCAAACTTTGTCTCTGTATCTCCTCCCATGTGTATTTTAATCTCCCTTCTTAGAAGGACCAAAGTACCCACATTTTGGTCTTCCTTCTTCTTGAGTTTTTTTGTGGTCTGTGAATTGTATCTGTAGAACAAGAATTTCAAGTCTCTGAAAAAAGAAATGGAAGATCACAGAAGATGGAAAGATCTTCCATGCTCATGGATTGGTAGGATTAATATAGTAAAAATGGCCATCCTGCCAAAAGGAATCTACAGATGTAATGCAATCCTCATCAAAATTCCAAATCAATTCTTCATACAGTTAGAAAGATCAACTTCCAAATTCATCTGGAATAACAAAAAACCCAGGACAGCAATAACTATTCTCAAAAATAAAAGAACTTCTGAGGAAATCACCATCACTGATCTCAAGTTGTACTACAGAGCAATCATGATAAAAGTTTCACGATAAAAGATATCATGATAAATATTGCATGGTATTGGTACAGTGACAGGCAGGTAGATCATTAGAATAGAATTGAACACCCAGAAATGAATCCACACAACAATGGTCACTTGATCTTTGACAAAGGAGCTAAAACCATTCAGTGGAAAAAAAAGACAGTATTTTCAATAAATGGTGCTGGCTCAACTAGCAGTTAGCATGTAGAAGAATGCAAAGCAATCCATTCTTATCTTCTCATACAAAGCTCAAGCCCAAATAGATCAAGGACCTCCACATAAAACCAGATACATTGAAACTAATAGAAAAGAAAATAGGGAAGAACCTCAAGTACATGGTCACAGGGGAAATTTTCCTGAACAGAACACTAATAGCTTATGCTCTAAGATCAAGAATTTACAAATGGGACCACATAAAATTGTAATGCTTCTGTCAGGCAAAGGATACTGTCAATAGGACAAAATGGCAACCAACAGATTGGGAAAAGATCTTTACCAATCCTACATAGATAGGCTAATATCCAATGTATAAAAAGCACTCAAAAAGTTAGACTCCAGAAAACCAAATAACCCTATTAAAAATGGGGTTTTTATTAAAAAAGAGCTAAACAATTAATTCTCAACTGAGGAATACTGAATGGCTGAGAAACAACTAAATAAATGTTCAATGTCCTAAGTCATCAGGGAAATGCAAATCAAAACAACCTTAATATTCTACTTCACACCAGTCAGAATGGCTAAATTCACTATACATGGTGGGTCTGATTGTTCTGGCAGCATGTGTACAGTAGAAGACTGCAAAGTCGATCATCAGTGGGAGGAGAGGCCCTCAAGGAGAGAACTCTGAAGGTCCTGTGCCCCAGGGTAGGGGAATGCCAGGGCCAATAAGTGGGAGAGGGTGGGGTGGCAACAGGGGTTTGTTCTTGTTGTTTTTGTTTGTTTGTTTGTTTGTTTGTTTTTGGAGGGGAAACTGGGAAAGGAGAAATCATATGGCATATAAATAAAGAAAATATCTAATAAAAAAGACAAAAACAAAACAAAACAACAACAACAAAAAAGCTCAGGTTACAGCAGATGCTGGTGAGGATGTGGAGAAAGAGGAACACTCTTCCATTGCTGGTGGTTTTGCAAGCTGATACAACCACTCTGGAAAGCAATTTGAAAGTTCCTCAAAAAATTGGACATAGTACTACATGAGGACCCAGCTATACCATATACCCAGAAGATGCTCCAACATGTAATAAGAACACATGCTCCACTGTGTTCATAGCAGCCTTATTTATAATAACCAGAAGCTGGAAAAACCCAGATGTCCTTCAACAGGGGAATGGATACAGAAATGTGGTACATCTACACAGTAGAGTACTACTCAGCTATTAAAAATGATGAATTCATGAAGTTCTTAGACAAACAAATGGAAACCCAGTCACTCTTAAATATGAAAAAGAATTCTAAAATAAAAGTTGACCTCATGGTCTTACTTGAAAATTGTTTCTCTTTTCTTTCTTTAAAAAAAAAAAAAAAACAGAGGGACTCATTATATAGGCCAGGCTGACAATAATATTTATTGATATATTTATTGGACCTATACAAAAATTTTATGTTTTAGCAATGGTTCTATAAACAAGCATTCCGGGAGAATTCCATTATTAATTAATTCCATTATTGTCTTTGTTGCAATACAGAGAATAAAAATAGGTGTGCATGCATGCTGTGTAAATGGTCTACTGCTGCCTATTTACATTATTTTCTCTAAGTATCATTAAGTATTCTCTCCTGTGTTTAAAGAAATGACATCCTTTTTGTAACAAAACTGATTACATCAAAGTACCTATTTAGAAATAACAGTCATAGAACCAAGAAAATAAATACTAATAAAGTGCAGATTGCAAAAAAAAATTTGGACATTTTTTTCAGCATCTACTTGCAAATAAATTGGTCTTCTAGAATTAGTCCTGACACACTTATAATTAAATGCACAGCACTGTTGTCTGTGTGAAGAACAGCTCAGTCACATATCCAAGCCTGCTGACTGCATCAGTTCCCTTTTCCTTGAGGAAGAAGTCTTAGTGAAGCTGTCTCTCCTCACCTTACATCGTCTGTTTCTTGGACAGGTCTAGACATTCCTAATAACTCCCACGTTTGTCACCCTGGTTTCAGCTACACCAGCAACTGAACACAATGGTGTCCAGGCGACCAAATCAATAATCTGTGTTACATGTCTGAAATTTACTTAAAAGAGCTACCAATAGAGGTTTAAATTGTATGCAACTCCACTTGCCATAATTCACAGTATTTGATAACAGGTACGCTAATTAAAACAACCTTCCTTAATGAACACAAGCTACTGTTCAAAAATCTGTATATTGCCTCTACTACATGGCTGAATTTTGAAAAAAGGAAAAGCTAAAGCGTCTACTACATCATTTTTCCTCATCCATACATGATGCCCTCATGCATTTGAAAAGAATTTCAAAAACTGCATGATTTTTTGATACACCAGTTTCTAGCAGCTCACATTAAGTCACAGGTACCTCAGCATTTGAATCATTCTCTGTAAGAGAACTGAAAGGAAGATTACATGAAACTTTCAGCAGCTGTCTGGAAAGGAGTCTTTTAATAACCATTTATAGTTTCCCCACTCTGAAACCCATACAGAGCCTGGCTTTAGTGATGCAAAATGAACCAAGGAGAAAAAGTGCAGTTGTCACAAAGCTAATTGTTAGTGGAAGAAAATGAAAATAAATAAACAAATCCACCAAACATGGCCCATTAAATATAGTGAGTGGTGTATGTCAGTCTAGAGAAAGGAAGACAAAGGTGAGACCTCAGGCAACAGGATGACTGGGATGTACCAAAGAAAGACGTAATCTTTCTTTGTAATAAGGGATGTAATAAGGGACAAACATAGATACTTCTGCATGCACTCCCATATAAAAAGGTGACAGGGGAGAATATTCAAGGAAAAGATACAGCCTAAGGCAGCATGCATAAAGCAACAAAGGCCTGTGCTTATGACAGGAAACCGGGGAAAACAGACAAAAGCGAATCTGACATCTGCTCATAGATGAGGAGAAAGGTGCATTTATAAACCCTAAGGGCCCTACCTCAGGCAGACAAGGAGGAGCCTTCAGTGCAGGACATATAGTGTAGATATTTTCTGATTTATTTTATAGCTGCTTGAAGCTTTAAACAATGTCTCTTTCTCAAACTATAATTAAAAGAAGCCCATTATTGGGAAAGTGATTGAATGATGTTCTATTAGAAACCAAGGCAAAAGTAATGACATTTCAGAAAGTTATTTTGACAATAAAAATGCATGCTGCCGAATTTAGTATTAGGACACAGTAAAGAAAAATATTATGTGGCACAGTTGGACTCCTGCAGATATTTAGACATTTTTGAAAAGAAAAGGGGGGGGAGGAATAGAAAGAGGACATGGAGGATAAAAGGATGAGACAAAAATGAAGAGTTCCATCTCAAAGTCTGAAATCTTTCTGAGAAATCAGTCTTCATGATTAAACTATAGCTTAAATTAGGTTTAGAATGTATAAATTTTACCATCGTTAAAACAGAAAAATAAAAATTAGGCTGTCAAGATGTCTCAGCAGTTAGATGGTTCACCACCCCTACAGAGGAACTGAGTTTGCTTAACTGTACTCATGCTAGACTTCTCAGGACTACCCCATACTCCAGCTCTAGGGGATAGCCAACCTCCTCTGGCCTCTATAGGCATCTGCATGCAAACACACACATACACATGTACACACACACCTCACACAATTATAATAGTAATTTTGAAATCAAAAGATAAATTAAAGCCAGATACGATATTTAATGTGCAGTATTGCTTTTGTTTGTTTCTCTAGAATTTGCTATTGAATATTTTTTTACTTTACTAGAAATTTTATGGCTGAGTTGAGGGCTGAATCCAGGGTTGTATGTGTGCAATAGAGGTGCTCTATCACTGAATGACATCCCCAGTCCATAAAGTGGAAATTTTCCTCTGCATAAGCCTAGTTTGAGCTCTTCTGGGAGCCAGACTATGATATACTCCTTATTAATTTTGACCAACTATAGCACTGTATGTCTAGAACACCCAATATTCAACTGGTCTAAATTCTTACATTTATGCTTGCTAATGTTTTATTATGCTGTTTAGGAAATAATATAAGTGATATACCCTTATCTCAGTTTTACATACAAAGAACAATTTACTCTATTATTCAATGCAGAGTCAAGAATAACTAAATAAATTCTCAAGAAAAAATGTCAACTCATAAGCTTATGATTATATATGCCTAGGAGCTTTTATGTAATCAATTTACTGTAGAAAATGTAAAAGTATAAAAGCAAACTAGAAACGCATATACGTGTGGCAGTGGTCGGGCACACCTTTAATCCCAGCACTTGGGAGGCAGAGGCAGGTGGATTTCTGAGTTCGAGGCCAGCCTGATCTACAGAGTGAGTTCCAGGACAGCCAGGGCTACACAGAGAAACCCTGTCTCAAAAAAAACAACAAAAAAATTACATATAAATATAAAATACTCTAATAAAATTTATTTAATAAAACCTAAAAAAAATTATTTAAATTTGTGATTCAAAAACTTTTTCCATCAATAAGAAACTAAAAACTTGTTTGAAAATACTTATAGTAGACTTAAGTTTTAACTTTATCTTAATATGAGAAAAATAACCTTTTATTGATTGTTACTTATCTAGGTATGGCTGACATATTCTTCTCTTTACTGTTGATGTAATGAATTCTGGGTTAACTGGCATTGTAAAAATTTTTGAAAGACAAAAAGTATTCATTAACTTTGAAGCCAAGAATATGCCCATTCCCAGAGTATCTAACCTAAACCGCCAGGAAAGCAGCCAGCGGATATGCATGAACTGAAAAAGCTCTGCAGATAGGAATTCTGGATGGAGGGAGTGATGCACAGAAATGTCACCAGTGCCATTGCCTATTCCCCTTAACTTTGTGGCAATGCTCTGGTGCATAATTTGTTTCTGTTTAAGGAATCCATGAATAGAAAGATGTTTTAGCAGTCAAGAGTATTTGTTCTTCCAAGGAGCAGGAGTTTAGTTGTTAACACACACATGATAAATCACAACTGCAGAGAACTGAAGCTTCAAGGTCTATGTGCACATGTGCATGTACACACACATCCATACATACAAATAAATAACAAAAATAAATCTTTACAAAAATAACTCAATGCCAATTATTCCTTCTCATGCCCTCCAAAATATGTGAAAAATCAAATATTCCAAATCATAATTTTATAAGTTAAGTGGAACCTATGTAGGGCACAGATCATTGGAATACCTCCTCCCCTTTCCAATACCAGTTTTCACAGAATATCATGCTCATGAAGAATGTAAATTCTGCATTCTGCATCATGTTGAGTGCAAGGGTCTGAAATAACATCACTTTCATCAGCTCTCATGCTGCAAACTGAATTACTCCACAGAGTTCAAGGGTGATGATAACTCATGCATTGTCTTATCAGGTGCCGATCAACTCTTTAGCACTATTTAACATACACTCCAGTAAATGCACAAACAACTATATCATACTTCCTAATCTAATGTTTTCAGAAACTCCAGTAGAACTCCAGTATATGTAATACTAAAACATTTTCTTTTGATGCTACATACATTTATGTCCATATTTGTTTAATTATACATAAATATCAATAGAGGCTAGTCTAAAACCACACATATGCATTGGAGAAATATACATTTTAAAAAATGTATGTCTGTATTCCCTTATATTTCAGAATACCTCGACCTAATTCTTTACCACACTGACATTTTCTTTGCCAAAAAAGCTGAACCATGGATAACATAACCCACAGTTGTCTAAAAGCTTACATATTATTTCAGAAAAGTAGGCTAAACTCAGATAATCCACAATCTTAATAGTGGATGAACTTCTAAATGAAATTACTATCTGGAGAAAGCTCTTGCATGTATAATGTTACAATTTAGAGAAAAGGAAAAAAGCACAATTAGTTAATAATCATGACTTCGGTCCTTTTTGCTCAGTCTCTAGAAAAATTCAATTTCCAAAAATGCATCTTAAAATGCAAGCACACAAGAGAATTGCCTCTGAATAATTTTTCTTAATTTATCAAGAGTGAGAAACATTGTGTGGTTAAAAATAAGAAATTTTCCCCCCTCTGGGAAATAATATTTGTAAGTAATCTTCAAAACTCCCGGCTGGAAGGGAAATAGTCTTATTATCAAATTTAGTAAAGTACTGAGCAAGGCACAAGTGGCAATTTGCTGATCACAGGAAGAGGGATGGATTTGGCAGGGCTGGAAGAAGTAAACACTCCCTGAAGCTGAGGCTCCCAAGCTACTTCCACACTCCCAGTGATCATAATAGGCACTCACTACCTACTAATCATATCTCCAGAAACCTTTATATTCTTCAGAATAGCTAATGAATAGTTGTCCAGATCTGCCAATGGCTGACACAGTCTAGGACACTGTTAAATAAGGGGAAAACCATTCCCTGCAAGTACAATTTTGGCTTCCATTCAAAATGCAAGATTTCTAAATCTTTCTCTTTTCTTCCTTCCCACTTTGAGGTTTAGACCTGTGGCCTAATGTTCTGAAAACCTGCATTCTGTATTGTGAAAAGCAAGGGGGCTATTTCTTGTTGGTGCCATTTGTCAGTCTCTTAAGTTTCTAATACTTTCTACAGATTATTTGTTCCATCCCACATTTTATACCCCTCAAATGCTATCCCCCTTAAGCGTCTTGTTCCTCTGAATAGCATGAAACATAATGACATTTGCAAATAAGCACTTAAAATATTTTAAAATATAGAATAACAATGTTGACCAGAGACCCCAAAAGAGAGCCAAAATTGTTTAAAAGACAATAACAGAATGTACGTGCATGGCATGCACTGGGTTTTAATCTCTTAATGGTAATTATTTTGCTGAGAAGGTTTGTAATTGATCTAATTTGAAAATGTATCAAAATAATGAGTATGGTGCCTCTTTTTTTTACTTTATTGGATAGTTTATTTATTTACATTTCAAATGTTATTCCCTTTGCGTATAGCACTTCTTTTTTTTTTTAACTTTTATTGCATTATGATGAGAAAAGTTACATGATTTCAATTTGTCTGAATTTGTTAACATTTAAAAACATATTTTAAGTGAATAGAATTAAATCACATTCTTGTTTCCATTTTGTATCCCAACTCCCCCCAGAGACCCCCTCTTCAATACCTACAATATCTTTTTGTCATATTCCTTAAAATTTATAAAATATTATAACAATAAAAATGAGTATTATAAAAATTGTTTGATATAAAACAATCAATTTAAAGTGTTATGTAGATGCTTGTCTACAGCAATACTGCAAATACATATGTTTTTCTCAGTATAAATTTTAAATAACTTCAAACATATTAACTGTATATTTCAAAATAATACATCACTACTAGTATTTTCTTAAATGACCATAAATATGTAAAGTCTTTTTGTTTGTTTGTTTTATATTTAGTAGAGTTTAAAATCTTGGTTCTTTCTGTGGTACAAGCACAAAATAAGAACAATTTTTAGACATTGGATTTCATTATAATAAGGCTATACTTCAATGTCCCTCAAATCACCGAAGGATTTTACCTCCATCGTAGCTAAGCTGAGAGTTGACAGTTCTGCTGCGTGAAGGAATGAATTGTAGGCATGATTTTTGGATACTGACTTCCTCCTATGGTCAAAACTGTTTGACTTGAGTGAGTGACTTTATTCTCAGGCCACAGAGAACAGGTTACATTCATTTAAGAAATGGTGTGTGTATTAAAATGGTCTATCTATAAAGTCATTCACCAACTGTTTCAATGAACAATGGTTCTGCTTGGAGGGTGGCACAGACATTAGGTGTGAGTAAGAATCTGGTTCATTGGCTGTGATAATTTGGAAAAGCATTTGTCTTAAAGAAAGAGTAACTTATAAAGTCCTCTTCTTCAAACTTGATACAAGAGTTACAAGTGCCAAGCAAAGCATTCGGTCTCACTCTTTGTTGTTCTTTACAAGCCCCCTCCCAAGTTAATTGTCTATGTTTCTTTTGGGTATATAAATATTTTTGAAATATATAAGCTGTTCTGAAAACCATAGTATAGTGTAAAAACATGAAATAAACAATACTAATAGAGAGGCTGAGATAGGAGAAGCAAGATTTCAAGACCCTTAGGTTGTACACAGCAAGACACTGTCACAAACAAGCTGAAAGTGTATATAGATTGTACAATATTAGACCTATTTCTCCAATTATCAAATTAGAGAGACCACTGGATGACAATCAACAAATTTCTAATTCCTCATATTTTTGGATTTCAATCGCTTAGGATATATTGGTAATATTAATTGTCATATTAAGATATTAAGAAAAGGTAATTGTCACTTCCTGTTGTTTTTGTTGTAAGAGGTGGAATTAGATTTGTGTGGATTTGTTGAAAGATTACTTTCTTGCTTCTTCTAGGGTGCAGTTTTGCTCCTTATGTTGATGTTTTCCATCTATTATCCTATGTAGGGCTGGATTTGTGGAAAGATATTGTGTAAATTTTGTTTTGTCATAGAATATCTTGTTTTCTCCACCTATGGTAATTGAGAGTTTTGCTGGGTATAGTAGCCTGGGCTGGCATTTGTGTTCTTGTAGGGTCTGTATGACATCTGGCATATGGCACTTCTTAACACTACGAACTTTAAGCCAAAGGTGGATATGGAGAAATCGATGCTTGGAAAATTTGTGTAAAACCCTAGCCATTTCTAAGAAGTTAGGTTGGGTTGTGGGTATAGTTTAGTATCAGAACATGCTTTGGGCTCTTATCTTTAAACACTTTAACCTCCCTTTTAGCCTACCACTCACCAGAGATAGTGGAAAAGAAAAGATGGGGTTAAGGGAGTGGTCCTATTCAGAAAGGTTCTTTCCATCTATGTTGTCTGGAAATCAGCATTTCAGTTCACAGATCAGCAGCAAACACTTGCAAACACTTCACAATACACTAGCAGTCCAATTCGGTAGTGTCAGGATAGCAAACATGAATCAGCAGTGGTGGCACTACCTAGCAGAGACAACCAGTCTGCAGCCTCAGCACAAGTCAGCAGGAGGGACCAAGAGTAATGCTAGAAGTTCTTGGCTGTATCTTTCTCAGCGAAGCTAGTTCCACAAGTGTTGCTCAGCTAGCTCTATAAGTGAGCCCAGATCAGCCTCCATCACTGTTCGATGAGTCTTTTTTATATCCTCCAAACATCATGTGTCTTCTATGTGTCTTGCCTCAGCTTGTGCGTGTGTCTCAGCTAATATCACTCTACCAAGCAGCCAGAGGCAGAGGAAACAACAAGAAGCCACAGCACACAGAAGTTTTTTAGCGCATTTCTCTCTATGGAGTCCCAACAAATACAGCTCAACTATGAAGTGTAAGGTGGGTCAATATATGCATGTTATTAGCAAAATATCATTCATCACTGGTCCTTTCACATGCTTATTTTCACCTGTGTCTGCTTCATCTAAACATTCCTTCAGGAGTCTGCCTTAGTCTTTCACCTATGTCCACTGCAGCTATATGTTCTTCATGTGATTGCCAAAGCCAACTTTCCAAAGAACCCTTAAGTTTCCACTTCACTTTTGTTGAGTCCAGTATTGTAATGTGTTATGTGCATGGTATGGGTCCATATTTGCATTGGTGTGGACACTTATTTGTATGAAGTTGCATGTGGAGACTCAAGGTCATTATCAGTGACTTTTCCTGAGTGCAACACCTTTATTTTCTGAGATTGGATCTTTAAACATGAAGCTCAAGGATTAGGCCAGGCTAATTGATCCATGAGCTTCAGTGATCCACCTGTTCTCTCTCTCCTCCCTGCCCCTGGCATTTTGTTTACAGGAGTTGAGACCTTAGGAGATATATATATATATGGAGGAATTATAATTAACATCATTTCCTCCGTCTTTTTCTCCCTCTAAATCCTCCATGTACCTGCTACCCCAAGCCCAGTGCTCTGGTTGAGGGTGGTGGCAGGGGTGGTATGTGTAGGTGCACATGTGTGTCTCTCTGTATCTACATGCTCCTTCATACAAGTGAACATACCAAGGCTAACATATACCCAATCATACAAGCTTCCCTAGGAAGAGTATCCTCTGACTCTCTACATAGGTTTTGTAGATTTAGACACAAGTGCTCACACTTGGAGGGCAGGAACTTTACTTCCTGAGTCTTCTTTACTTTTTAAAGATTTATTTTATCTTTTGTAAGTATATGTTTTGAGAGAGAGAGAGAGAGAGAGAGAGAGAGAGAGAGAGAGAGAGAGAG
>JADRCD010228614.1:16286-32087 GCA_019843815.1 Montemys delectorum
GAGAGAGAGAGAGAGAGAGAGAGAGAGAGAGAGAGAGAGAGAGAGAGAGGACATGCATGATGTTGGGGTATCTCTGAAAGCCAGAAGATGAGGATAGACAACTTAGTTGAAGATAAGGGTAATTTTGAGCCACCTAGTATGAGTGCTGGAGCTGAACCCTAGTCATCTGTAAGGACAGCAAGCTCTCTGAACTACTGGCTAGACCCATGCCCAACAAATTTTAAATGAACTAAATGAAATGTTACTGTTTCAATACTTTTGTTCATTATTATTATTATTATTATTATTATTACTGTTTTTATTTTTCACTAATATTTGTAAATGGCATTTTGTACATTTAAAATTTGATATCATTTTGGATTTCAATATGACTTGTACTATGAAATGTACATAGTAAAATGAAAACATATTTTTCTGTTTGATAAAATATATTTTGAAAGGCAGGGCTACTGTACTAAAAATGAGAATGAATTGCTTTCTAAATATGTTGAAATGACATTTGGAAAAGAGGCATAGGGAATAGAGGTCAACTCTGACAACAGGAGGTGACCCACTCTTATCATCGTTGTTCTTTGTAGCTATTTAACTGGGACGAATTCACTAAGGAAAATTTCCTTTCATAAGTATTGAATTTTCTGAGACCTCTTTTTCTGTAGCTTTTACCTTAGTCTGAGATGAATCTTATTGTTTGGTATAATTTCACTTTTCCTGTTGTTTTTTACGGCTGCATTTTAGTGTTGTTCTTTTGATTGTGCTTATCTGTGCTTTGTCTTGGTTTTTGATATACAAGAGAGTTTATTATTATTATTATTATTATTATTATTACTGTTTTTATTTTTCACTAATATTTGTAAATGACATTTTGTACATTTAAAATTTGATATCATTTTGGATTTCAATATGACTTGTACTATGAAATGTACATAGTACAATGAAAACATATTTTTCTGTTTGATAAAATATATTTTGAAAGGCAGGGCTACTGTACTAAAAATGAGAATGAATGACTACACAGCTAAGATTCCAAAATCCTCTGCATCTTCTCCAAATTCTTGCTGCTGTGTCTGGTGATCTGTAAAACCCACAGCTATTACACATATTTAGTATTTTTCTTTTGTCTTTTGCATGAGATTATTTATTGTTTCTCAGCCAGTTCTAAGTGATATTTGCAGCATATTATATGGCAGATCTGAGAGCTATTTGCCAAATCTTGAGATTCGGTAAAAATGTAGCTTTCTGGTGGAAGGTCTTCACAAGTTGAGTACACAGAGGTATGTGCTTGCAATAGATGTTTCAGTTTTCTCTATTTAGATTGTTCAGCTTCAGAGTCTGACCTAAGTGTATGGACTCCACTATCTTTGCAAACAGCTGTGTATTCTGACTCTAAGAATTGATCCTAAGACAGTCAAATAAGTAAAAGAAGTCAATAATGTTTGATGCTGGTACTTAAAAATATGGCTTTGTTAATCTATGTACCTAGATTTTATTTTTCCAACAAAAAAGGTTTTGGCTTTGATTTCCCCAAACTGTATTTTCTGAATATAAAGAATGTCTTAGTGACTACAGTTTAGATATAACAGCCTTGAAAGAACAAAGAGGCAGATTAAAGACCATGCAAATGGCAGGCCATTGGAGGGAATTTGAAGAACAGAGTTATGAATGCTAAGAATACACTTAGTGTTTATTGGCATGTGTTTGAATAATGATTGTTAATAGGGATAAAAAGAGCGAGAAAAAAACAAGCAGATGGTGATTTGAGCAAGGGGAGCAGTAGCTATGGAAAGGAACAGAGGAAGTCAATGTAATCAGCCACAAAGCCTGCCCTCTGGGACAGCTAAGCCATCAACTGGAGTGACGGGAATGTCATTGAAAGGGACGATTTCTAGCCTAATAAGAAAGTGTAAAAAAAAAAAAATCTCTTTCAAGTTATTTAGTTTTCACTAAGTTACTTCATCTCAATTAATAAATGGCTCTGACACATCAACACATGCACAATTTTTTTTAAATATTGAAGCACAATAGATGGTTCGATGTAACAAAAACAAACAAAAAACCCTAAAACTTATGTGTACAGTAAGTAAAATATTAGAAATTTTACAGAATACATTGTGATTACAAAACAGAATAATTACAATTAAAGACAAACTTTATAAACTAATTTATCTTTCTATGTTCAGCCATATGCCACAAAATATTCATATCAGTGATGGGATGGGTAGTATAGCTAACAGTGATCCCAAAAGGTTACTGTACAACTGAAGATTTTCTTTTGCCTAGTGAAGTAATAGTCATCATAATGATGTAGGACAATGGGTGGATAACTGGTTGGTTTTAAAATGGAAATAGAGACCAAGTTTGGAGCTATAGCAAATTACAGAAGAGAATTTATATAACAAAGTGCATATTCTAGAAAGCCATCTGAGACACTTCTGAGACACTTATTTTCATTATCATGAAAATAAGAAACAATAAGAAGCATCATACTTCCCCATCAAAATCTGGAGGGCACAAACAGAAGTGTCACAAATATAAGCAAGTTTTGGCAAGAAATCAGGATAACAATGCATGCATAGAAGGCTGCCTTATGAAGATGGATCAATTAGGCAAAAAAAAAAAAAAATGGCAAAGCTGTGCTTCTTCGCCACATTAAAGAGTTGACAATCGAAGAAACAGCCCCCTGTCCTTCTGTTAAGATCTTTTCCCTTCTACTGGGCTGCCTGGCCTAGCCTTAATATGAGAGAAGGTTCCGGATGTTAGTGCAACTTGATATGCCATGCTTGATTGATATCTCTGGGAGGTCTGAGCTTTTCTGAAGGGAAGTCAAAGAGGGGGAGATAGGGAGAGAAACAGTGGTAGGGAGACCCTGGAACAAGAGGAGGGAAGAGAAAGTGTAGTTGGGATATAAAATATGAGAGAATAAATTAATTTTAAAAAGAGTTGACAGGTGACATGCAACCAGCAGTGACTACAAAGTAGAGGTCAAAGCTGGGAGATATATCATTTCTTAGAGAAATTCTGAATTTATCATTGAACAGTCAAACCCAACAAAAGACAGTGAACACAAGGCTATAATTTAACTCATATATATCAGGATGACTGGCTTGAGACTTTTGTTTTAGGGTTGGCACCATTATAGAATAAATTATATATAGTCAATCAATGGTTGAGCCAACATATATCTAAAGTAACAAAATGCTGTTCCTTCTTTGTGTGTGAATATTTAGTATGATATGAACAAGCTTAAGAGTCAGTTAAGAGTCATGCCAATAACAGAAGATACTATTCATAGTAAATTCTTTGTCCACTCTCCATAACAGAGAATCATTCTGAGAAATATATTAAACAATTCAATTCCGTCACTGTGCAAATGTCAGACAAATCTACATGGTGGGTGCCAATCACTTCATGTAGCTTCCTAATAAAATGAAAATATTTTAAATATGTGGTATACCATACTGCTTTCATATGTGTACAAAGTTAGATGTGACAGACACTGCAAATATAAAATCAATTGCAAGATAAATGTATTCTAAGAAAAAGAAACCTGAGGTTTCGGAAGAGAGTGAAAAGTTTTAAGCATGAAATATGAGAGAATTACCTTCAGTGTTTTGTACTTACTGCAAAGGAATCGTAAGTTTAAATCTTTGAAAGTCTTTTGAGTCGTTGCTTCTAACCATGACTATTTATCTTAGGTAATTTTCTTCCTTTTGTAGGAAAATTTTTATCTATTATCTCATTGCTTTTAAAGAGTAAACTATCCTCTTGAATACATAGGTAATTTTATTTGTTAACTTTGGGTTTTGTTTTTTGTTTTTCTTTAAAACTATGAAGAAGAAATTAAGATAAGGGATTGAAATTTCTAGTAAAAACATGATTATACACACTGTATTCTTTTCTTGTACAACAAAAGGAAACAGAAGTGAAGCAGATATAAATGCCAGAAATGGAACCCTTGTTGAATGACTATTGTTAGTGTTATGGTTTGAATATGAAATTCTTCTACCAGGTTTCTATGTTGAATGCTTAGTTCAAGCTGATAGTTCAAATTAAGGATTGTCTAAAATGTCTAGTGTAGTGATCATTGTACTTCGGAAGAGAAATAAGAGAATGCATTAAGAGGGAGAAACAGACAAAACACATATGCATGCTTACACAAGCACACAGACACAGATACACAGAGGGGAGAGAGGTTAACAAAGTAACTGTTGGAGAGTAGGTAGATGATGTGGCCCTGACTCTGAGTGTAAATGCACTGTAAGGTGGAGGTGGCTCACATGGAGTCAAAGATGAACTACAGCATTCTGCATACTTGCTACCTGGCATCATGCTACAGTCTGCCCAGCAATGCCATACTTTCTTTGTCATGATAGGCTTCAATTCTGAAACCATGAAACAGACATCTTTTATCCCTTAAATTATATGCTTGGATGTTTATCAAAGCAATGAAATCACAAATACAAGGAAGCAACTGGCAATTCCAGTGAAATAATTGTGACTACAAAGAAGGATCGGTCAACTCTGTCCTGCTGTGAAAAGTATTTATACAGTCATCATATGATACCATTTAAGGATGTTGCTAACCTGTATGCACAAAAGTAGTTTTGACTATCAACATAGAGTACTGTTAATAACATTCACAATAGCAATTAAGGTGGAAATAAAAGGACATCTCAATATGAATTTGGGAAAAATACAGTTAAAATCTCTCATCCTTAAATTATCTCTGTAAAGTTATAGAAAGAAGCTACTTTTATTATAGAAAAAGCAGTTAACCAGAATGTGATGCACATTACAGACAATCTGCTGAGGGAACTTTGTGAAGACAGAAAGAAATCACACCCTTTTACGTAGCCAAGTAGATACACCCCATTACACACATGTTTTCAAGATGAATATTAGCTAGTCTTCACATAGGGAGAAGTGACAGCAGCATCTGCCACACACAGTTCATCTTACCCATGCCTTCATGACAACAGGTTGTTTTGTAACTTGGAACAAGATGATTCTGTGAGTGTCCATGCACTCACAGATGCTGGTAGAGAGCAGCTCAGTCCAATGGACAGGTCTCTTTGGAAGACATTCTTAGGTGATCAAACTGATAAAAAGCCTACCCAATATCCCAAGAGGAGTTATGTACATTTTAATGAAAGGAGAAACACACATCTAGCAAAGTAAAAATGTGAGCTTTGAGTTAAAAGAACAACAGGGTGAAGTAAGCATGTTATTTTCAGTGTCTATCTAAGCACTGATAAGATGGTGTGTTAGTAGCCTCTTCCTGTAAAATGGATTTTGAGGGAAAAAATCCCTAAGAAAGCAAAATACAAACTAGAGGAGCTAGATAGTCCTTTAGAGATCAAGAAATACACTGAGAATCTAAAACAGTGATGAAAAATATACTTGGAATAAGAGGGTAAGTGGGTACATTATGTAAACAAATGAAATTCTCATTCTCTGTAATTAACAGCTAAAGAAAGAACACTGGAGCGTCATATGTAGACATGTCTTGAAGCTGCATGTAAAAACAGTCAGGGAATCTGATATGAATCACAGAGGAAAGCAAGACAAGAGCAAAGACTGTAGCTGATATCTTTTCTTATATTTTGAAGGACAGAAACATGGCACATGTAATGACCACTCCACCTTGTGAAATAGGAAGACACAAAAACGAAGATGAAAAAGTTCAGTGGTATCACATAATTTTTAAAAATTATAATTTTAACTCTTTCTCTATGTATCTCTATAGTGATATATTAATAACCTAGAAAACAAAGCATCACATGCACATGTATATATGAATTTAAATGCATGGGAATATACATGTATTTATGCATGTATGTATGTATAAATGTGTATGTGTGTGTATAAATATGTGGGTGAGTATTTGTGTGTGAAGCTGTATCTTCCATTGTCACACTTATATAAGAAAAACTAGATTAGCAAACTTTAAAAAGAATTGCAAAACAGTTCATTGACTAGTGCCTATAAAATAACAAATATTTCCATACTAGGACCCACAGTGTACAAAATCCCAAGCAGGATATCTGCACAGGTTCCATTTTGAGTCTTAAACCTGTGTGTCTTGACTTGAGACTGTCTTGGAACTTCCTTCCCTAACATTGATGGTTCTATTGGAAGAGCCTGTCTTTGGGGGGAAAGCTAACAGACACAGAGAAAGGAGACAATGTTACTCTTACCCTAGACATGTTTACAACTCAGGCCAGTTAGGTCTCCTCTGCCAACAGTCTAGGCAGACTCACAAAATGTATCTCTAAAATTCAAGGAGCAAGGAAGTAGAACAAAATGAGGTATCTTGTGTTTAGATCTGTGGTTTCTTAGTAAGCCTGAATTATCAATAACCTCAACAGTTCAAGTTCTGGAGTTCAAAATCTGCCTTTATTGTTTAGCTTTTAAGGTTAGGAATTAGCATTAAACCTACCTATGGTGGAAGTAAGCATAAACAATCAGAAAATTCTAGCTCAATAACTTGCTACTTCTTCCCTCTAGTTCTCCAGCTGAAACTCACTTCCTTTCTTGACCCTGCATCTTCTAGATCTATATCCTAAGATATAAGTCAACTGCCAATGAACCTGGACCCTCATCCCTCCTTCAGCCACATTGCCACACCCAGTCTCAATTCTTTCTTGAATGACTAAAATACGCTCCTCCTTTTGTCTTCTTTCTCCTTCCTTTCATCTTTTCTTCCTTTTCTTTTCTCTTCTTTGACCTTCCCCATCTCCCCCTCTCTATGTTTCATTCAAATAAAACTCAAATTAAAAAAAAAGACTCTAAGACCCTTAAGAGCTCATGACCCTATTCCTTCTCCTTGATAACAGCATTCTGCCATGTTCCTTATCTCCTTCAAGCACAGATGCACTCCCATAAAGAAACAGTAAGTACTACTTCACCCAAGCTTCACCTGTACATTTTGTCCACTATGGCGTCTGTTTTGATTTTCCTTCTATTGTCCCTTTTCAATCTGATCTAACAAGTGAGCTTTTTCTCACCAGACTATATTATTGAACAAGTCCAATTCTTCCTCCAACTAGTCTCTGTCTCCCTTTCTCTACTCCTACAGTAATGTCAAGTAAATCATAGTCTGTTCCTCATTCTTTAGATCTGGATCTACTCCTGAAAGATGTGATCTGTAACATGAGAAAAGAAAATCTCAATCACTGGGGTAGCAAGTAGAAAGATACCAGGGATAACTATCATTTGCATTTCTGAGAAGATAAAAAGGCATTCAAGAGATGTGGCTGAAGAGTTAGTAAAGTGGTGAGAAGTGACATCAGAGAGGTCACCAGAGTGGATGGCTATGCTGCTGAGTGACACTTTCTAAGCCCACCAACTCTACCCATCCTCTGTGGACTTCAAAACAGTGGCTATAATTTATTCATTTTCCAAGATTTGAGGCATGTATTTTTCAGATGTTCGTTAACATTTGTTAAATATATCTTTTTCCTTTAGAAAATGTTAACATGACACAGTTTTTCTTTTTCCTACCCAAGGTAAAAAGCATTTAATCAAGAAAAGGATTTTATAGTTCACAGCTCCAGAAGTTTCTATTGATAGTCCATTAATCCATGTCCCAGGGCCATGATAAGGCAAGATATCAAAGTAGTAGAAAGCTTTGTTCATCCTGGTACCCAAGAGGTAGAGAATAAAGGATCAGAAGAGGTCATGATCAAGATAGATGTTTCCAGGGAAAGTCCTCAATGACCTACTTCCTTGACCTAGTCCCATAAGGTGATATTTCCATCACTTCAGATATTGCCACCATCTAGAGACCGTAGGCAACTCATAAGAGCTTTGGGAAGTACTTTAGGTCTTACGTATAACAATTATTTCATTGTTATTTATTTAATTTATTGTCTTAATTCTCATTCAGGTAATATCAATATTATTCTTGGGCATATACCCAAAAGACGCCCCACCATACCACAGGAGCACATATGTTACAATTCTCATATGTCTACAATGCTCATAGCAGCTTTATCTGTAATAGCCAGAAGCTGGAAACAACTCAGTTGTCCCACAATGGAAGAATGTATAAGAAAACGTGATGCATTTACACAACGAAATACTATTCAGCTATTAAGAACAAGCACATCATGAATTTCTCAGGCAAATGGATAGAACTAGAAACTATCCTCCTGACTGAAGTATCTCAGACCCAAAAGGACATTCATGGTATATACTCATTAATAAGTGGATATTAGCCATAAAAGTACAGAGTACCCAGAATACAACGCACAGAACTCAAGAAGGTTAACAAGCAGAAAGGCCCAAGTGAAGATGTCTCAGTCCTACTTGGGAGGCAGAAAAGTAATTACGGGAGACAGAGTGAAAAAGGAACATGAGCAGGTATGGGGTGGGAGCAGGAGAGAAGCTCTGAGAACCAGAAGAATGAATGGAAATACACAACCTTGGGGGTGGGAGATGGGGGACCCTATAGAAAGTACCAGAAACTTGGGAGGTAGGAGACTTTCAAGACTCTCAAGGGAGGGAGATTACATGAAATGCCCAACAGTAGAAAGAGGGAACTTGAAGAGTCCACTTCCAGGACATCAATCAAGTGGAGGGATGGAGTTGCTATTTCACAGTCAAAAACTCTGGCCCAGTATTGTTCCTGTCTAAAAGAACTACAGGGACAAAAATGGAGACAAGACTGATGGAAAGGAGGTCAAGTGACCAGCCTGACTTGGGATCCATTTCAAGGAGAGGCTCCAAGGTCTGAAACTACTATTGATGCTATAGTGTGCTTACAGACAGGAGCCTAGCATGGGTGTCCTTTGAGATGCCCAACAAGTAGCTTACTGAGACAGAAGCAGACACTTTCACACGACCATTGAACAGAAGTTAGGGTCTCCTGTGGTTGAATTAGGAAAGACTAGAAGCTGAAGAGGAGGGTAACCCCATAGGAAGACCAGCAGTCTCAACTAACCAGGACCCCTGAGATCTCTCAGACACTGAACTACCAGCCAATTAGCCTACACTAGCTGTCTCGAGGCTCCCAAAAGCAGAGAATTGCCTGGTCTGGCCTCAGTGGGAGACAATGCACCTAACCTTTGAGAGACTTGAGGGCCCAGGGAGTGTGGAGGTCTGTCAGGGAGTGGGGGGAGATGGGTGAGGAGGAGGGACATCCTCTTTGAGACAGGGAAGAGGAGGAATGGGATAGGGAACTATAGGAGAGTGGACCAGGAGTGGGGCAATGTCTGGATTGTAAAAAAATAAAAGTAATAAAAAATTTATAGTTCCATTCTTCATAATTAAAAATATAGACGAATGATAGACTTGAAGCAATATATGGGCTTAGTTTAAAGTAAGAAATCCAACTAATAGTTTGATGAGATAAATAAAGTCTTTTTTCCCATTTAAAAACTATTAGATTTTATTATATCTTCTAATCATTTTAAATTCATAATGCAATAAAGCAATATATAAATATTTAATTAATTATGCCTATCTATTTTGAGGTTTTAAGAACAGATACTGACAATAAATATTTCAGCTTAGCTATGTCAATACAAAGTCACAGTTTAAAATGTTTTGGTTAAAAATAATTCTATTACCCATATACACAAAAATTAAAATATTTTCAAGACCAAAAAAGACTTCTGTGGGTGAACTTGACTGTAGTCAGATATGTAGCCTGCCAAGGATAAAATGAATCATTAAATATTAATAACTATCAATTTCCTGTAGAGCTGTCCTGAAAACACTTACCACAGCTCATGAGCTCCTTGCCATTGCCAATGAGTCATGTCTACCTTCTGGTGTGGGGCCGCATCCCTTAATTGAGAACACAGCACTTTGCCTTAGTGAAGCTTTATCCTGGACTTTAAATTGGATGCTTAGATAAGGTCTGTTATATAGTGGCTTCTTAGTGATACTATTCGTTCATCTTCCACACCCACCCTGTACCCAGACATTGGCAATGCTTCTAAATAAAATGTCAAGAGGCATCATCAAGCATCATTATTAATAGCACATTGTATTAGTCTTCTGAAGCTGCTCTAAAACATGACCACAAACTTGTTACCTTAAAAAAAAACTTTATTTCCCCACAGCCTTGGAAATCAGACATATAAAATCAGCTGCACACAGTCAAAATCTGGGTATCAGCAGGACTGTGCTGGCTAGTGAGGCTCCAGAAGAAATATGTTCTTCGTTTCTCTTTTTCTCTGATGACTATTGTCATCCCTTGGGTCCTGAGCATATCTCTTCCTTTTCTCACATTTGTTTGTTTGGAATGAAGGAAGGTTCTCCAGGGCATGTATATGGAAGTCAGAAGATGCCTTACATGAGTAAGCTGATAGCTTGCACAATGTGTTCCAGGGATTGAGCTCTGGCCATCCAGCTTAGGGACAATCCTTACACCAACTGAACCACCTCACTGGTCTCTGACTGTCTTTCTTGGCACTATGATTATTTCACCTTTTCCTGTGTGTCAAAATTCCATACTTCTCTATTTTACAAGGATCCATGTGATCGGATGTAGATCACCACAAAATACAGAATAATAAGCCCCTGTCAAGAATCTTAATTTATTATAAAGCAAACTCTCAAAGCTTCTACACAAACAAAAGTCCATTTTCTTTGCTATCACTTCATTTGTGTCTATCATTAAAACTTAAGAGACAAGTATAAACTTACCCCTGGCTACAATGATGCACAATTATATATTCTGAAATATGATCAAATTGTTGTCAACAACAATGTAACAGGGTATTTCTGATTTTTTTAGTGTTTCTACATTAAAAAAGCATCCTACATGTGCTTTAAAAAGAGAGCAAAAAGATTCTAGGCACTGGCTGGAAAACAAGGTTGAACATATTTTACTTAGGAGGATTTATATCTAAATTAAAGAGTAACTGGTATATTTGCTCAGCTGAAAGTGAGTTAAGGGGCAAACGGATAATAATTTCTCACTGCAAAATTGACTGGCATAATATAAAATCATAGATTCAACATACTTCCTTCAATGAAAAATGTATGTTGGTACTGCTACCATAAAACTGCAAAGGAGCATCTTTCCACAGAAGTCTGAGTATAAAGCCATTTCCTTTGACTTTGAGGAGTAAGTTTGTCCCAACATAAATAAAAATGTCATATTTTGCTTCAGAGGAAGTTTACATACAGTTCAAGAAAACGTCATTAGTATACTTGCATAAAGGTTGCTTATAAAGTGGTTTCTAAGATCTAATCAGAACAAACTTCTTGATAAATCAATGTGTATTATAAAAATCAAACATTTGTGACATAGCCCACACCTCTCTAGTACCAACTCAAAAGTATGCTTTGTGGTTTTCATACACATTACTGTTATATACATTCCATCTTTTTTCTTGTCATTAAAGTGGATTGAGAGCTTATACACCTACCTCCACAGTCTTTGAATATATGCCTACCTATGTGAGCAGTACTTCTTTTACTCATATATAGGATGCGTAATAAACAGTAAAGTCAGATTGTACATGATATAGAAGTGTGCATCTTTAAACTGTGGACCATGTAATGATACTGTAGAGGACACATGAATTTACAAACTGACTTTAATGTACATTACTTATCTCATGAGGATTTCATGATTTTTTTAAAAAAAGGTTTTATTTATTGTATAGGACTGGGGGGTTGAACCTAGGGACACATATCTGCAGATGAACACTGTATGGAGAGACTCCATGATCCTGCCATGATCATGACCAAACATGACAAAACAAGCAAGGGGAGATATGGAAACTTGTCTTTTGCTTATATTTTATTTTTTCCCTCACAGCATAGTAATAAAAATTCATTTTCCCTAGTGTCTATGGCAGAAAGCTATCCTGGGATATCTCCCAATGAACTAGATTTTTGTTGTTTTGGAGAGAGAAGGAACATATCTTTGTTTTCCAAAGCATTTATTTAAGAGGCTTAAAGCAGGAAAGGTTAGAATAAAAATGTAATGAAATGTACATTACCAAAATGGAAGATCCCCAGGCTAAAAGTAGAATAGCATTGATATATTATGCCCAACAAGGTTCCTATTAAGAGCAATAGTCTGGGCATAACCTCCATACAAATAGGAAACAGACAACTAAGTGCATAAATATTTAATAAAGTACTTTATGGTCAAGTTTGTGGTCACCAGCATTACAAAGGTCTAGAAAAAATCCAACTGTCACATTTTTTCAAAGTAAAACTGTCAGTAGCTTCAAAATGGTATCAGTAAACCATGGTCCAGTGGATTATTTAGTAAGCATGTCTACACACCAAACTGTCCTGGGATATGTCACACACTCTTTTTACTAAGAGGGATCTGGTGGGCAGCCCAGTTTTCCCAGGATAATGGTGAACCTGAAGCTCATATAGTGTACAATAGTTGCAAATCCACAATAATGAAGAATACTTAACAGCCAAAGGTTTGGGTGACTTATGATCAGGTTTTTAAAGCAAAGCAAAATGACCTGATGATTCCTCCCATGCACACCATAAGTCACTTTTAACCAGCTATATTCACAAACAGAGTTGGTATGGCCTTCACAAAGACTCTTCTAAGTTCCTGCTTTCTCGGTTGTACAGCTGAACTTCTATTTTTGCATCCTTTGCAAGGTTTAAATGACAGTCAGTTTATCAGGCAAAAAGCATCATCCTGAAAAAAAGTTTAGGATACTTATTATAAAATAAGAGCAAGATTTCTCAATATCAATATCAAAATTCTTGATATATTAGGATTATCTTTGTTATTGTGGTTTTGTTGGTGTTGGAAACATGCTGAAACTTGAACAAGGTGTTTTTAGCTTCTATTGACAAGATGTGAGTAGTACCCACCCCTCTGTTATGACAGCAAAATTTTCCAAACCATGTCAAGTGTCCACTAGGGGGCAAGATCATCCCAGTTGGGAACCAGTAGCAGAGCCCTCCAGATTCACCCATCAGGATAATGGACAGTGGATAGTAGACAGTGTGAGCATTTCTAGAGTAGCATGTAAGCTACAAAAATCATACATTCATTCACACAACCAGCTTTATTGGACAGCTACTGGGGACAAGGAAACACACTGTAGGGGGGTAAAGATAAATTACAAATTATTCTCCCTAAGAGGAAAAGTTGGCTATGCATAGAAATATGGTTTGCAATATCCCACAAAGCACTGGCATTTCAGAGTTGGAGAATTAACAGTAACCTTACAGGTAAAATTGGGAAAAGAAAAGTTGTAGTTTCATGAGTTGTTTTAAAGCAAAGTAGGGCAGTTAAGAAAACTGTGCCACAGACTCGGCTAAGAAAAACTATCACTCTTACTAATGTGGTCTAAACTTTCATTATTAGAAACATAAAGTTTTAAGGTTTGAAGGGACCTGGGAGATCAGCTGATACTATCACATCGCCTCCCCTCCCCCATTTCATGGATGAGGAAATTGAATCTTTCTTCACCTCCTGTGAATTGCAAGCAGATGTAGCAGAAATAAACAACAAAAATCTAAATCAATGTGAATAGCAGCAGGGGTTCTCCACTTATACATTAAGTTTTAAGGGGAATAACAAGAAGCCTGACCTTCTGCTAAATTCAGAAAGCACCTCTAATAGTACAGGCCAGCATACAGCACTGCAGATTAGAACCAGACTGCCCTGGACGGAGTATGAAAATCTTGAGTGGAGAATTCAGTGTGTGGGAAGACTCTTCTTTTTTTTTTCTTCTTTCCTTTTTTTAATTAGATATTTTCTTTTATTACATTTCAAATTATATCCCCTTTCCCAGTTCCCCCTCTGGAAAAAAAAAAAAAAAACCTATTCCCTCCCCTCTTCCGCTGCTCACCAACCTACCCTCTCCCACTTCCCCGCCCTGGAATTCCCCTACACTGGGATATAGAGCCTTCTCAGAACCAAGGAAGGACCTCTCCTTCCATTGATGGCCAAGTATGCTATCCTCCGCTACATATGCTGCTGGAGCCATTAGTCCCACCATGTGTACTCTTTGGTTGGTGGTTTAGTCCCTGGGAGCTCCAGGGGTACTAATTAGTTCATATTTTTGTTCCTTCTAAGAGGCTGCAAACACCTTCAGCTCCTTGGATCCTTTTTCTAGCTCCTTCATTGGCCATTGGCGACTGTATTAGTCAGGGTTTCTATTCCTGCACAAACATCATGACCAAGACACAAGTTGGGGAGGAAAAGGTTTATTTAGCTTGCTTCCACATTGCTGTTGATCACCAGAGGAAGTCAGGACTGGAACTCAAGCAGGTCAGGAAGCAGGAGCTGATGCAGAGGCCATGGAGGGATGTTCCTTGCTGGCTTGCTTCCCCTGGCTTGCTCAGCCTGCTCTCTTATAGAACCCAAGACTTCCAGCCTAGGGATGGCACCACCCACAAGGAGCCCTAACCACTTGATCACTAATTGAGAAAATGCCCCACAGCTGGGTCTCATAGAGGCACTTCCCCAACTGAAGCTCCCTTCTCTGTGATAACTCCAGCCTGTGTCAAGTTGACACACAAAACAAACCAGTACAGCAACCCTGTGTTCAGTCCAATGGATGACTGTGAGCCTCTACTTCTGTATTAGTCTGGTACTGGCAGACTCTCAGGAGACAGCTATATCAGGTTCCTGTCAGCCAGCACTTGCTGGTATGCACAATAGTGTCTGGGTTTGGTGATTGTATATGGGAAGGAGTCCCAGGTGGGGCAGTCTCTGGATTGTTCTTCCTTCAGTCTCTGCTCCACACTGTCTCTGCAACTCCTTCCATGGGTATTTTGTTCCCCCTTCTAAGAAGGAACGAAGTATCCACACATTGGTTTTTCTTCTTGAGTTTCTTGTGATTTGTGGATTGTATCTTAGGTATTCCAAGCTTCTGGGCTAATATCCACTTATCAGTGAGTGCATGCCATGCGTCTTCTTTTGTGATTGGGTTACCTCACTCAGGATGATATCCTCCAGATCCATCCATTTCTCTAGAATTTCATAAACTCATTGTTTTTAATAGCTGAGTAGTGCTGCAGGGAAGACTCTTCTTAGTCCTCTGAGCCTTTAACTATTTCCTGCAAGAGATGGGGGGGGAGAGACCCACATAAAATTATTTCCTAATCACAACCCCACTCTAAATTGTTTAGGCCACAGTGTTATAAAGATACTAATGTGCTCGGTACTCATCACAGTGTATTTTAGATGGACAGATAATTTCGCATTTTCATTCTTCTAATAGCGTGTAAGAAGCACATAAGGATGTCAAGAACGATGAGAACAATCACTGCTTTGCTGTTTGCCTGCCTCACCTGAAGCACAGGTGTAGAAGCACAGATGTGCTTCTTAGAATGCTCAGGAAGTCAAATAGAGAGATCACAGATGCATTCCCTGCTTGTATATGTACCAGCTCTAAAAAAAAAAGCATTTCAATATGCAAACATTAAAATGGGTGTTATGGTTTGAGAGTTGAATAGCTTTTGAGAATTTAGATATAAAGGTATACATTTTAACTTATCCATGTTATGTATGTGTTATATGTGGTGTGTGTGTGTGTGTGTGTGTGTGTGTGTGTGTGTGTGTTTATTGTGCATGGTAGATGGCAGTGTCAAGTGTCCACCTTATTTTTAAGTTTTTTGTTGAACATTGACCTCACCAATTCATCTGAACTTGCTTTCCCTAAAGTTTAAGCAACATTGCCTGCCTCTCTAAGCCTCAAGTGCTAGGGATAGAGACATGCATTGCCTTGTCTGACGTTTGCATAGGTCTGGTATGTCCATAGCCATGTCTTCATGCTTGTGCAGTAAGCTCAATACTGATTGTACCATCTCCTTAGTCCATAATTTATTCTTATGATGAGAAATTGTATA
>JADRCD010228616.1:0-11787 GCA_019843815.1 Montemys delectorum
AAAAAAAAAAAAAAAACGAGTAAAGGACTGTCTTAGTTAGGGTTTCTATTCCTGCACAAACATCATGACCAAGAAGCAAGTTGGGGAGGAAAGGGTTTATTTAGCTTATTTTCACATGGTTGTTTATCACCAGAGGAAGTCAGGACTGGAACTCAAGCAGGTCAGGAAGCAGGAGCTGATGCAGAGGCCATGGAGAGATGTTCCTTGCTGGCTTGCTTGCTTCTCTTGGCTTGCTCAGCCCACTCTCTTATAGAACTCAAGACTTCCAGCCCAGAGATGGCACCACCCCTTTGATCACTAATTGAGAAAATGCCCCACAGCTGGATCTCATGGAGGCATTTCCCCAACTGAAATTCACTTCTCTGTGATAACTCCAGCCTGTGTCAAGTTGACACTCAAAACTAGCCAATACAAGGACACACTGGCCCAACATCCTTGGAGGAGTAGGACAAAGGTTCCTCCGCTTCTGTCCAGCTTCATCTGGCAGGAGGCAGACAAGGCACAGAAAATATGGCCCCACTCTAGAAGAGCACACGATGGTATAGGTCATCTGCCCCTATCTGGTAAGAGTCTGGGTCAGCCTGAGATGCACATTTGAGAGAAAAAGGGACCAACAGAAGGAGAGAGGGGACCACTGAGTGGCTGTCATGTGTTGGGTAAGCACTTAGGGAGATTAGAACAATGGAGGGAACAGAAAACAGACTTTGGTTAAGGTGAGGGGCAGGCACACAAGTAACACCATTTGTCTTAGGAACAACAGTAGAAACCCCAAAGGGGAGGAGACTACCTAGGTTATGAGGGTAAGGGCAGAAAAGAGAGGAAGCCTTGCTCTGGGGAGAGTAGAGCAGAGCAGGATCCAGGGAGTATAGCAGGGGACACCTAAGGGCAGGGGGCACCCTGACGGAGCAGGTCAAGCCTAGAGCAGGGGCCTTGGCTGGAAGGCAAGAGGGAGCTAGCCAGCATCCAGGAGTGGGAAGGCCAGCGTCCAGGAACACTCAGGAGGTTCACCAATAGGAAGGACTTCAGAGGATTTGAAGAAGTCAGTCCCTCTCTCCCCAGTTCTCCCTTCTCCCCTTTTATGCACCCTAGCCCCATAAATAATCACATCCTGTGATGCTGGGGGCTTAGAGGTCCAACAGTAAATTCCTAGGTCATAACTCAGCCCATCACAGGCCCTGAGGGCCTGTGGGTAATGCTGTAGTTGTTATAGTCTTAGCCTAGGTCACAACAGCAGTAACAAGCCAGACTCAGCCAGGTTCCCTCAACAGGATAACTGAACATGCAAGTCACAGTGAAGAACAGAAAAAGGAAATCTATTCAGTGTGGTTACATAGGGAACAAAGAGGCTTCATAGTCTCTCTTGATCATCACTGAGACCTTAACACAAGGTTTAGGTTTAAATAGAGATAGGCATGGTGGAATAAAGGGATAGGCCAGTGGGTAAAGTACCTGCAAAACAGGAGTTTATGTAGTCAGCAGCCATGTAAATGCTGGACAGGCATGGTGGCCCAAGGCATGATGGCTTACCTGTGATCCCAGGACTTGTGAGAAAGATAATATCCCAGGACAATCTGGATAGCTATATTAGTTGAATGAGCAAGCTCTAGATTCTTGCCTTAATATATAAAGAACAATCAAAGAAGGTACCCATCATTAACCATGGCCTGATATGCATGCATGCTTGTGTACACACATATGCACCCATACATACATATGCATGCAAAAAGTTGTTTGTTCGTTTTTAAATTAAAGAATTACAAATGGGTTCCTTCCAGTCTGTCTGTGCTGGTGCCCTAAGGAGACCTTGGTCCCAAATTTTGCAGCCAGTCCCAAAGCATCCAGAGGTGGCTCCCCTCCCAGGCACTCTGATACACCCAGGATCAGAGGATCAGAGGTGGGGAGGACACATCTGTCCCAACATTGGGAGCGGCTGGGACCTGTGGGACCCAGGCACTCAGGAACTCAGCCAGCACAGTGGCTCGGGTTGCTTCCAGTCTGTCTGGGTTGGTGCCCTGAGCAGACCTTGGGCGCAAACTCCAAACTCCACAGCCAGTCCCCACAACACCCAGAGGAAGCTCTACTCCCAGGCGCTCTAACAAGCCCAGGATCAGAGGATCCCAGAATCACAGGATCACAGAGACAGATTGACTCTGAGGAGTTCTGACACAACCAGGATCACAGGAAGGACAGGCTCAGTCAGATTTAGCAAGGGCAGGTAACACTAGAGATAACCAGATGGCAGGAGGTAAGCATAAGAATATAAGCAACACAAACCAAGGTCACTTGGCATCATCAGAACCCAATTCTCCCACCATAGCAAGTCCTGGACACGCCATCACACCGGAAAAGCAAGATTCAGATCTAAAATCACTTCTCATGATGATGATACAGGACTTTAAGAAGGACATAAAATAACTCCCTTAAAGAAATACAGGAGAACACAGGTAAACAGCTAGAAGTCATTAAAGAGGAAACACAAAAATCCCTTAAAGAACTATAGGAAAACACAATCAAACAGATGAAGGAAATGAACAAAACCATCCAGAACCTAAAAATGGAAATAGAAACAATAAAGAAATCAGAAAGAGAGACAACCCTGGAGATAGAAAACCTAGGAAAGAAATCAGGAGTCATAGATGCAAGCATCACCAACAGAATACAAGAGATAGAAGAGAGAATCTCAGGGGCAGAAGATACCATAGAAAACATTGACACAACAGTCAAAGAAAATGCAAAAAGCAAAAAGCTCCTAACCCAAAACATCTAGGAAATTCAGGACACAATGAGAAGACCAAACCTAAGGATAATAGGTATAGAAGAGAGTGAAGACTCTTAATGTAATGGGCCAGTAAATATCTTCAACAAAATTATAGAAGAAAACTTCCCTAACCTAAAGAAAGAGATGCCCATGAACATACAAGAAGCCTATAGAACTCCAAGTAGACTGGACCAGAAGAGAAATTCCTCCCGTCATATAATAATCAAAACACCAAATACACTAAACAAAGAAAGAAATTTAAAAGCAGTAAAGGAAAAAGGTCAAGTAACATATAAAGGCAGGCCTATTAGAATTACACCAGACTTCTCACCGGAGACTATGAAGCTAGAAGATCCTGGGCAGATGTCATACAGACCCTACAGGAACACAAATGCTAGCCCAGGCTACTATACCCAGTAAAACTTTCAATTACCATAGATGGAGAAAACAAGATATTCCATGACAAAACAAAAATAACACAATATCTTTCCACAAATCCAGCCCTACAAAGGATAATAGATGGAAAACACCAACATAAGGAGCAAAACTACACCCCAGAAGAAGCAAGAAGGTAATCTTTCAACAAATCCACACAAACCTAATTCCACCTCTTACAACAAAAACAACAGGAAATAACAATTACTTTTTCTTAATATCTTAATATAAAAATTAATATTACCAACATATCCTAATCTATTGAGATAAAAAATATGAGAAATTAAAATTTTGTTGACTGTCATTCAATGGTCTCTCTAATTTGGTAATTGGAGAAATAGGTCCTATATTGTACAACCCATATATACTTTCTGCTTGTTTGTACATGACAGTGTCTTGCTGTGTACCACATAATGGTCTTGAAATCTTGCTTCTCCTATCTCAGCCTCTCTATTAGTAGTATTGTTTATTTCATGTTTTTACACTATACTATGGTTTTCAAAACAGCTTACATATTTCAAAAATATTTATACAGCCAAAAGAAACATAGACGATTAACTAGGGAAGTAAGTGGCTTGTAAGAGAACAACAAAGAGTGAGACTGAATGCTTTGCTTGACATTTGTAACTCTTGTATCAAGTTTGAAGGAGAGGACTTTATAAGTTACTCTTTCTCTGAGATGAATGCTTTTCCAAATGATCACAGCTAATAAACTAGATTCTTACCTTCACCTAATGTCTGTGCCATCCTCCAAGCAGAACCATTGTTCATTGAAACAGTTGTTGAATGACTTTATGGATAGACTATCTTAATACACACACCATTTCTTAAATGAATGTGACCTGTTCTCTGTGGGCTGAGAATAAAGTCACTCACTCAAGTCAAATAGCTTTGACCATAGCAGGAAGTCTGTATCCAAAAATCGTTCCTACAATTCATTTCTTGGTGCAGCAGAACTGTCAACTCTCAACTTAGCTACAATGGAGGTAAAATCCTTTGGTGATGTGAGGGTCATTGAAGTACAGCCTTATAACCATGAAATCCAATGTCTAAAAATTGTTCTTATTTTGGGCTTGTACCACAGTAAGAGCCAAGATTTTAAGCTCTACTAAATACAAAACAAACAAACAAAAAGACTTTACATATTTATGTTCATTTAAAAATACTAGTAGTGATGTATTATTTTAAAATATACAGTTAATGTTTGGGGTTATTTATAAATTTATATTGAGTAAAATGTATTTGCAGTACTGCTGTAGATGAGCATCTACATAAGCCTGTTAAATTGATTGTTGTTTTATATCAAACAACTTTTATAATACTCATTTTTATTGTTATAATATTTTATAAATTTTAAAGAATATGACAAAAAGGTATTGTAGGTATTGAAGGAGGGGTTTCTGGGAGGAGTTGGGATACAAAAGGGAAACAAGAATGTGATTTACTTTTATTTACTTAAAATATGTTTTTAAATGATAACAAATTCAGATAAATGGAAATCATGTATCTTTCCTTACCATAATGCAATAAAAGTTAAATTAAAAAAAAAAAAAGACCTTCTTCCCTGGTGATCCTGGTTTGTGTCAACCTGACTAAAGGGAATCATTACAGAGATTACTTGTCTACAAAAAAAAGTACGAACATCTAAGCAGCTTTGGTCAAGCTATGGTCCTGCTAATCATTGAGCCATCATGGTCTGGGCTTCATTCTTTCTTGTAAGGTGATATGACAAGCTTGTCAGAACTGTGTGAAATCTCTTCCTGAGAGACAAATTCCTTCTCCCTCTGGCAGGCACCTGGGGCCTTAGCCTTTTCCATCACCCATAGTGAGATTGCTGGCGAAATTCCAATTCCTTGGGGTCTGACAGTCCGACAGCCAAAGGATTGGGGGTGGGGCGGTCACATGCCTCTTTATATGATCTTTATTCCTGTCAGGAGAGCTACGAGGGAAGTGGAGGGAAGAGAAGCAGGAAGGAGTGTGTCTCAGAGGCCTCGAGGCCTCTCCCCCTGAGCCCGGTATTGTTTCTCACCTAAAATGCGGAAGCTCCACAGAAAATAGCCTCTCAAGAAGCCAGACTCCATCTATCCCATTGATAACATCTTTCTCAAGCAGCCGGCAGCAGCCTCCAGGCCTCTGGGCAGAACGCTGTTGTCTAATCAGCCCTTCTAGCAAGTCTTCAAGCCAGGCCAGAATGATTCTGATGCACATTCCTCTCACCTCCTAAGACACCCGGTCAAAGGCTGTAGGTAACCCAGGCAGGATGTGAGAGGAGACAAGCCCCTGCCTGCTGCCTGGGGCCTAGGTCCCAGAGGCAGGAAGCCTGTGCCTTGTGTCACATAGAGAATTATGAGTCTCTGATGATCCTGCTCTTCATCTAGACAAGGCAGCCTACCACCGGCTCGTTCTTAGAATAACCGCCTGACCTGCCCCCAGGCTGCCAGAGAGTGCCATCCTTGAAAGAGTAAGGCTCTCTCTCTCTCTCTCTCTCTCTCTCTCTCTCTCTCTCTCTCTCTCTCTGTCTCTTTCTGTCTCTCTCTGTCTCTCTCTCTCCACCCCCACCCTCAATTTGGTACTTCCAAGTACTTCTCAACTGCCTAAATCAGGTGAGTCAAGGAAATGGGCTTCATGTAGCAGGAAGAGAATCTGGAGAAGGCAGCTTAAAGTCAAATATTGAAAACAAGCAAGAGGGTTGGGGGCATAGCTCAGCAGTTGAGTGTTTATCTAGAATTTTTCTGGCATATATGTTGGGTATGTGCATCCTAGCAGAAGTCCTGCCTAGAATCCCCCAGTGAGGGGCTGGGGCGTGGCTCAGTGGTAGAGCTCCTGCCTAGAATCCCCCAGTGAGGGTTGGGGAGTGGCTCAGTGGTAGAGCCCCTGCCTAGAATCCCCCAGTGAGGGGCTGGGGCGTGGCTCAGTGGTAGAGCTCCTGCCTAGAATCCCCCAGTGAGGGTCTGGGGCGTGGCTCAGTGGTAGAGCCCCTGCCTAGAATCCCCCGGTGAGGGGCTGGGGTGTGACTCAGCAGTAGAATACTTTCTCTGGATTTGGTTGCTAGTGCCACACATATATGTATACACAAAGAACCAACAAAATGAGGATAGTGTGATAAAGCCTAGGTCCCCTCCTCAAAGCTAACCCCATACCAAAGGTTATTGAGAGGCATGGGGAAAAAAAGAAAGAAAGAAAGAAACTGAAGTAGAAATGGACCTCGGCTCAACAAGTGGCACTGCTGTCCCAGCTATCCCCTGAGCAGCAAGCAGCGCAACCCTGCAGGGACATTCCGGTCACTGGCATCAGGCCCCTGCCTTGGGTCGTCCTGGGGAAAGACCGAGGGGTAGTTACACCCAGCATGGGCTGCACTGCTGTCTCTAGGGAAACATCCATTCCTGGTTGTTTCCTTCTGCCCTTGTTTCGCAGCCCTAGTAGCTTTGCGAGCTTGGTGCCCAGAACAGATGTGGTGTGGAAGTGCTGTAGAAGGCTTAGTCATAGTCTTTGTGGGGGCACACGATGGCTGGGATGGAGAGGCTGGGAGCCTACAGGGGCTGGGTCATGAAGGCTAAGCCGTGGAGCTTCAACCTACCCTTCTATGGGGCCACCAGGGTGTTCAGTTTTCCTTTTAGCAAGCTGAGCCAGGCTGCAATGAGGACCTGGGGCCAGATTCCCTCCATCTCCTGGGCTCGGAGTCTTCCGTTGCGACACTGGGGCAGCCTGTGGCTATTTCTGCTTCTCTCACAGTAGCTCTGATGTCCACCTTTGGCCCTGGCTGCTGGCCAAGCCATTTCTAGAAGCATGACCCTGGCTTGGAAAATTGTGTGGAAGCTTCTTTGCTCTCTGGCTCTTCAAATCAGTAAAGAATTCTCCACCCAACCCCACCCCCATCCCCACCCCCATCCCCGCTGTTGGCTCTGGAGCTTACATTGGCCTAAAGGCTAAGGTGGAAGGATCAGTGGATTTCGACTTACCACTGTCCAGTCTTTATGAGAGCAATGTCCAAGAAAATATCTTCTTATGTTTCCTCCACTTAAAAATGATGTTATTTTCCCCTTTGTGTGTGTGTGTGTGTGTGTGTGTGTGTGTGTGTGTGTGTGTGTCTATCTATGCAGGCATATACACATGCTTGTTTGGACGCCAGAGGTTGACATAGGGTTTCTTCCTCAATTCTCTCCACTACAGTTTTTGAGGCAGGGTCTCTCACTGAGCCTGGAGGTCACTAACCCCACCAGAGTGGTGGGCCAGTAAGTCTCAGATATCCTGTCTTCACCACCCCATTTCTGCAGAGTACTGGAGTTACACGTTTACACCTCGATGCTTGGCTTTGCACCTGGGGGCTGGAGATCTGAACTCACGTGCTCATGGTTGCATGCCAGAAACATGACCAATGGCAGCCAGAGAGATCTCACTCTGCCGCATCATCCTTTGCTGCTGAAGGACATTCTCACGAGACAGGGCTCCCAGCTGACAGCCCTTTTACTACTGGAGAATGTCAAGCATCTTCTTTATCCCCGTAGTATCAAAATCCTACTGTCATTCAAAGAACTGCTCCCAAGTAAGTCATTGTTGCAGAAAATATTTAAAAAAAAAAAGATCACTCCTCAATCTCTCCTGCCCCACTGGACCATGTTCCCGCTCTAGGGCCGGTACTGGCTGGCCTCAACACTGTCCCCGGGGTGGGGGTGGGGGTCCTGCTATTCTCTCCCAGCTAGCAAGATCATCTCGCTTGCATGCAATGCCCCACACACCCCACAATCAGTCATCTAGTGCCTAGTTACCTGGTAGAAACATGACTCTTAAGGCTTAATTATCCAATCAGGTTTATATATCAATAAGATCACAATTTACAAGATGCCAACACAATAATTTCAGAGCCAAATGATAAAGATAATGCTTTAACCCAATTATTCTTCTAACCTTGTGAAAACTTTAGCTACTTGCGGCTGTTTAAAACCATGCAGGGTCTGGATCATCTTCCTGCCTGCTTGTCCAACCCCTGGATACGTCAACCAGGGATTTGACTCTGTCTCACTCTCTCCCTTCTTGGTGATGGTGAGTCTCTCAGATTATGGTGATAGCCAGTCCCTCAGATTATGAGGTTGAGCTTCTACCCATGGAATAGGACACAGTTACCAGCTGTGTTAGAATAAAAACTCAGTGAAATTTTCACCCCTGTATGCTTGCCAGCCTCTTTGGGTCTTGGCACGAGAAACAGTCTCATCTCAGAAAAGAAATTGCTTTGCCTCAGGGTCACGTTTTGCTTTCTTTGCAACACACTGAGAATATTCCATTCCAAGCCCCCTCCCCTCCCACTCACTGGGACTACAGACATGTGTCTGTGTACCTGAGTGTCTACATGGGTTCTAAGGATCCAGGCTTAGTTCCTTGTGCTTGCAAGGCCAGCATTCTTACTGACTAATCCCTCTTTGCAGCCCCAAGAGTTTTCTTCTGTTGTGTGTGAGAGAGGGCTTGGGCGGAGTGGGCTACTCCATCTTGTCTGGAGCAGAACTTCCTATCTTTACTTCTTATCTTCAAACAGGCGCAATAACAATTTACACCACAGAACTGATTTGCAAATAAGCTGAGATCTTTATATGTATGGAAGTACACTGGAAAATGTTATGCTCATATGATGATGACGATGACGATGGTGGTGGTGGTGATAATAACGCAATAGCAACAACAACAATGGTTGTTACTTCCAAGACTGACATCTAGCAAGACTAGCTTGGGAGAGAAGGGATAAAAGTGGCATTGTGCCTCCACAGTCATCAATCAATTTAATATTGGTGAAAACTAACTTGACATAGGGGTCAGTTCTCTGTTGCCTCTTTCTCCATTTCTTTTGAGTCTGTGGTGGCCTTTCTCTTGACAAGCAGTAACCCTGGAGGAAAGATAGAGGAAAACAGAGATTAGGTTCATGGCAAGGAGAGAGCAGTAAAGCATCTTTAAAGAGCTCAATAAACCAAGATAATTGAATGTAGTAAGGACTGTAGTGAGGTGGGGAACCAGGCAGTGTCTACTGTCCCATTCCTAGGAAAACAATTGCACATGAAAAAGATGCTGGCCTGGGAGACAGAGGATGAGTTGAAGGGGACCCTAATGCCGATGGGGAAAGTTCCCAGGATGAAGTCTCCACTGCGATTCAGCAGTGGCCGTAGGGCACAGGTTAATTTTGGAGCTTTCAAATTCCTAATCAAGATGCTGAGTCTGGGTGAGGGAGGGTGAGGGAGGATGTCCAGTAGGAAAAGTGCTTGCTGTGCAAGCAGGATCCCCAGCAACAATGTAAAAAACTGAGCACAACAGAGCAGCTGTAACCCCAGCACTGGTGGCTGTGTGACAGGTGGATTCTGGGGGCACCATGGCCAGCCAGACTAGCCTAACTGGTGCATTCCAGGTTGAGTGACAGACCCTGTTTCAAAATATAATATGGGGAAGGATTGAGGACAGTACTCTAACCTCCACATGGTCATACACAGGTGAGCACACACGTGTACTCCCACATACACATACATACATGCACACATCACACACATGCACACAATGCACTCACATATAGGCACACATACATACACATGTATATTCACACATACCATTATACATTCACATATTACACACATGTACATACACAAACACACACATGTACATAAACACACACACATACATATACACACATTCCACCATACATGCACATATGTACACACATGTACACACAATGAAGTCATACATGCACATAAGTACAAACGTGTACTATATATATATATATATATATATATATATATATATATATATGCATGTACATACACACATACACACACAAAGATGCCATGGTCTTGGATGTCATTTATCCCTCTACAGGCAGGGAAAGAGTTCTGAAGGGAGGCATGGGTAAGTCAATTGATCTCATAAGCCTCAGTTTCTCCTCTTGTCAGAATCTGCAACTTCCACCATCTGCAAGTGGGGTGCTTGCATATGTTATTAGAGGGTAGGCAGTTAGTGAGGGTGTGGGTTATTCTGCCCTCCCATAAGTACCCAGATAGAGTCAATACTCTAGACAGTGGGCCTCAGCTCAGATCAGCATGAACTGTGCCCTAGCTGGGGGTGTTCCTGCTTCAAAAGCTTGTGTTCCCTGATGTCATCATTCCCTCCACGTAGGGGCACACATGGGAAGTACAAGTCAAAGTGCCCTTCTCCGCCCCGCCCCAATGCCCTCTCTATTTCATCCTCCTGGCTCCTCTTCTCCCTTCCCCAGTGATCTCCCTCACTGGAGCAGGCTTCTGCACATCTACTCTTTGGAGCTGGCAGTAAGGGCATTAAGTACTGGTGGTGGGGTCAGAGAGGAGCTTGGGAGCAGGTCCTGTGTCCCACCACCTTCTCCCCGCTCTCTGCCCAGGGGAAGCTAGATTTTAGAGACGCTCAGTATGCCCCACAGAACTGGAGCTCAGAAGCCAGGAGCAATATCTGAGCTGTTTAGGGATGTACCACTCCTGCCTACTCTATTCCCACTACAATGCTGAGTGGGAGCCAGCTTCTACCAGGTGAGCTAATGGAGCCTTAGGTTCCATCCTCAGAACTGCAAACAAAACACAAAGTTCATTTACAAACTTGACTGCTGGCCCAGATTGAGCCCCACCCCCAAGCCATAACTTACTGACATGTCGGAGGGACCAGAGGAAGGTCCAGTGTAAAACGGACCAGGAGCAGAACTCTCATGGGTGATCCTTGCCTGGCCTCTCTTCCCAGTGCTTTTCTCTTGTTAAGTGGGGTGCTTGCATATGTGTGTGTGTGTACACATATGCGTGAACATGTAAATGTGTGGGTGTGCATGTTAGCATGCAAATGTGAGTACATGCATGCATGCATGTGTATGTCTGTGCCACTGTGTGTATGTGTGTGTGTGTATGTATATGTGTGTGTGTGTGTGTGTGTGTGTGTGTGTGTGTGTGTGTGTAGCCATAGGTTGGACTTTTGTTCCTCTTTTGTTGTCTGCCTTATGAAAGAAGGGTTGCCTCCTTACCCCCCCCAAGACTGGCCAACAAGCTCCATGGATCCTCTTGTAGCCATCTCTTGTCCCCAGTGTTGGGTTATAGACAGGTACAGCCACACCCAGCTGTAATATGGGAGCTGGAGATCCAAACGGGTCCTAATGCTTGCACAGCAAGAACTTTATTGCCTAAACCATCTCTCCAGCCTTCCCTCCCCTTTTCCTCCCTCCCAGCTTTCTTCTTTTCCTCTCCTCCCTCTTTCTTCTATCAGATAGGATCTCAGCTCATGATGGCCTTGAACTCATGATTTTCCTGCTTCAGTCTCCTAGTGTTGGGATGACAGGTACATTTCACCAGGATCAGCATCTTGCCAGTTTTCAGAGACAAGAGGACAGAGTGCAGTTGGATCATGCATGGCCACTGGCATTGTGACATGTGAGAGGGTCAGAAGGGAATGGGCTCCAGATGTTGTCTTAACTTTCAATGGCTTACATAGCAGTCTGCAATAGCTAAACACACAGTCCAGGTGGTCAGGTGTGTGTGTGTGTGTGTGTGTGTGTGTGTGTGTGTGTGTGAGAGAGAGAGAGAGAGAGAGAGAGAGAGAGAGAGAGAGAGAGAGAG
>JADRCD010228616.1:11797-29520 GCA_019843815.1 Montemys delectorum
GAGAGAGAGAGAGAGAGAGAGAGAGAGAGAGAGAGAGAGAGAGAGAGAGGTGTACTTATGTTTCTATGCACGAGGAGTTATACGTGTATGTGTTTACAGGTTAGAGGTCAATGCTGGGTGTCTTGCTCAGTTGCTCTTTAACTTATTTTTTTCTAAACAAGGTCTCTCACTGAACCCAGAGCTCATCGATTCTGCTAGACTGGTTGGCCAGTGTGCTCCAGAGATCTCTACCCAATCCTGGCATTATAGACACAGCCCTGTAATTGGCTTTTATGTAGCTACTGAGGATCTAAACTCAGGCCCTTGTGTTTAGATATCAAGTACTTTGCCTCAGAGAGCCACAGGCAGCCAGCTCTGAAAGTGAGAGCCCAGTCTGAACTTGGGGTGCATATACATGTGTGCGTGTGAGAAGAGTATCCATTTGCACAGGAACGTATCTTACTCGCGTGTAGGTTCAAATTAACAAAACACATTCTCCAATCCTGTGTAGGCAGAATTAGAGTTCTCCACACATCAGAGCTGGTCTGACAGGCTGCCAGTTTACAACCTCTGCTCTCTGGAAACCACCCACAATACTGCATTTATTAAGTAATAATTCATCTGTTTCCCCATATTTTATTTATCAAAGACCTCTGTAACTGTCAAGCAGAAGTTCTTATCAGCAGGAACTGACCAGCGGACACGTGTTACCTTCCAGCCCGATGAAAAATCTCTGCTGACCAGGAAACCGTGACATTTTAATTAGCTGGAACATTCTTATCAGCAAGTCTGTCCGGGACATGCCATTTCACAGTGTTTGTGAACCCCTAATTGGGAATCCCTGACTCGGTCCTCACAGGCCACCTCAGTCATGCAGGCCCTTCCTCGTTATTTTACCTTGGTGTCTGCCCTTGTATTATTCAACAGGCAGTAGTGCCATCAGAGCTGAACTCCTCAAATGCTGAATGTAGGGAAAGACAAGAGGTTTTTTCATGCTGTAGCACTGGCCAAAAGTACAGGTGTGTGCATGTGTGTGTGCGTGTGTGGGCATGTGGACATGCGTTCATATATGATGGATGTGGAGGCTACAGATCAATGTTGAATATCTTCCTCTACCACTCTCTATCCTAGTTTATGAGGGAGTGTCTCTCACTGGACATGGAGCTCACTGTTTCAACTAGACTGGCTTGTCAGTCAGCCTCAAAGGTCCTCTGGTATCCTCTACATTGTTGGGGGATATATATATTTCACAGTTTCCAGAGGTGTCTAAACCTTTGACACTATGACACCACGCTGGTGTCCACAAAGCTCCCTGGTGAGAGCTGTACAACATACATATACACATACACATTCATATACACACACACTCATACATACACATGCATACACATACACACACACATATATATACACACACACATGCATACACACATACACACAAACACACATAAACTTACACACACATACACTCATACACACACATACACATATACATACACATACATGCACACAAACACACATGAACATACATACACACATACACATGCACACATACACATATACATACACACATACACATATACACACATATACATACATACACACATACACACACGCACATATACCTACACACATACACATATACACACATATACATACACATACACATATGCATATATACATACACATGCATACATACATATACATACTCATACACACATACACATATACATATATGTAATGTCAGATAAAGCATAGAATAGATGGAAAATTGTCTCCTATTCAGGGTCATGTTGAAACTTCAGTCTCCTGTAGTGAGGACTACAAACACTCAAAGACACACAATTATCCTCTGTGTGATATGTTGCTACAGGCAAAGATGATGTTTCAGAAAGCCGGACTAAACAAAGTAAGCAACTGGGGCTTTTTCACAACTGGATTCTGAACAGTCAGTTTTATCAGATTCAAAATTGAAGGGGTTTCTTGATCCCTGCTTGACTGAGGAACTAATGAGCTACTTCTGTGTGCCAGTGACCAAATACTTGGGGACAACTCAAAGGAAGAAAGATTCATTTTGTTCACGGCTTCCAGGGATGTCCAAACCTTTGACATTGTGACACAATGTTGTTGTCCACAAAGCTCCCTGGTGAGAGCTGCAAAATCGGATTCTCCTCTATTTTTTCAAATATATTTTTGCATACAAATGTTTTGAGTGTGTTATATAAACATGTATGTGTGTGCAGACATACATACTTGTACCTATGTGTGCAGAAGCCAGTATCTTTCTCTCATTCTCCACCATATTCCTTTGAAACAAGGTGTCTTGTGGGAGCCAAGGCTAAGCCATTGGCTAGCCATATCAACCCCTATCTCTGCTCCCTAAGTGCTGTGCTTTCAGATGTGTGTAGCCATGCCCAGCTGTTCACATGGGTACTAGAGACTTGAACTCAGATTCTCATGCTTATGCAGCAAGTGCTCTTACTCACTGAGCCATCTCCCAGCTTATCATGCTAGTATATTGAGTAACGACGATTTTGAGATGTGGGCTAAATTTTGGACACACCTTGTTGGATAGCCCAGGCAATGATCACTTGGCCCTATAATGTCATGGAAACCAGAATGTGTGGTACCTCATGGCAGAGAGAAAGGAGAGAGAGAAAGAGACACACAGAGAGGGACAGAGACAGTGAGAGGGAGAGACAGAGACACACAGAGAGAGACAAAGACAGAGAGAGACAGAGAGAGACACAGAGAGAGGGAGAACTTCTAAGGATCTACTCCAATAGCTTTTTTCCCTAGACTCTATATGTCACCATGTTTCTAGAACCCTCCAAGATAGTATTAGCATCAAGGACCAAACACTCAACATATGAGCCTATGAAAGGCATTTCAAATTTATATTCAAATTCTAGCAAGGAGTAAGTGTTCTGGAAATAATCCTCATGGATTCCATTGCCACACTGTTTTTTTTTTGTTTGTTTGTTTTTTGTTTTTTGTTTTTTGTTTTTTTTTATCATGTTGGCTTGGATTAGACTACAGAGGTGAGGGCTGGGTTCTAGGCAGCCAATCAGATTCCCTGTATGTGATTGCTCAGTGTTTGCCTTGCAAGCATGAGTACTGGAATTGATCCCCAGAATCCACTTTAGAAAGTTAGATGTGATGGTACATACTTGCTTTGCAATCCCAGTGCTGAGGAGACAGAGGCAGAAGCACCCCAAATTTGCCTCCTAGGAAGAGATTTCCCACACTTCTGCAAGCGTGATTCTTGCCCCTTTCCTGCTCCTTTGGAGTCAGGCCCTTCCCCCCCACCCCCACCCCCTGTAAGGGCTGGCACATCTCCAACCTCCTATGGACCTCTCTCTTAGCAAATAACCTCATTCCTGTAATTGTCTGTGTGTCTCTACGATGCATTGTGAGGTGACACAAAAACCTAGGCCTTCCCTCCAGACCCAAAGCATACTCAGGACAAGGTGGGTGGGGAGTGAGACAGGAGAATGGAGGAGCCACACCAGGAGAGGGGAGACAGCCTGTACAGAACGAAACTCATCATTCATCTCTCAGAGCCCACATTTGACAAATCTTCTCCAGGAAACAGTTGAGGCTCTGTGTCTTAAGAGCTGAGAAATCCCAGGAACACTCCCCAAACTCAAGAACTGTAGCTATTGGGAGACCCCACGGAAGGGTCAAAATCACAGATTTTGCAAGCAAAAACTTAATTTTGAGGGAGCATTGACTGTGGGGGAGGCTGGGTCTTGAGTGGGGAGGGGAGAGAAAGGTTTGCGAGTTGTCTCAGATTGTAGCAGGAATGAGGGCATTCTAAAAACTCTAGAAACGCTGTGCCCTCCCTTCAACCTCGATCACTGAATGATGCACTCAAAGATCTGGAATTTCTCCTTTCCTTTAAGGATCTCATCCTGGGAGATTAAAAAAAAAAAAAAAAAAAAAAAAAAAAAAAAAAAAAAAAAAAAAAAAGGCCTAGGAGCCAGTCAGAGGAGAAATTTGCCTCTTACGAAGAGATTTCTCACACTTCTGAGCTGTCCTCATACCACCTTGCCGGAGAGACTGGAGCTGAACAATGGTGGGGGTGGGGGGTGGGGCAAAGCAGGGTCTGCTTTGATATTTAAGCCCAAGCTTCCTGTCAGAACTTGGGGGAGATGGGATATCACTCTGTTCCTCTTCGCTATTTGTCTGCCTTGAACAAAACTCCTCTCTCTGCTTTTCACTGTTGTTTTGTGTATTTGTTTGGCCTACGGAGGACTGGTGGATGAGCTTAGGTTGTTAGAAGGGCTGGGGCCCAGGCTCTGTGGCTATGACCTCCTGTAACATCAAGAAAACTGCTTGGCAGGAATGGAAAACTCTCCAAGTGCCTCAAGGTTAGGCAAAAAATATTTTCTTTTATGGGACAAATAAACAAAGCTAGAGAGAACTGGGGAGGAGTATCAGTCGGACAGGCACAGAGAAAGGAGAGGGCAGGAGGCATCTTTGCCTGAGGCCAGCCAGTCCAGGTGAGGAGATCTACAAGGAGCCGCTGTCCTGGCTCCCTCCACGGAGGAATTAATGAGCGTTTGGTTCCTCTTCATCCATGGAGACAAGCAGATGCCCTCACTGCTTGTGAAGTAAACAATAGGAGTTTGGAAGGTCAGTGTGACCTTGTCCCTATACTGGAAGTTCTCAACCCGTGGGTCAAGACCCCCTTGGGAGCTGAACAATCCTTTCATGGGGGGTTACTTAAAACCATTGGAAAACACAGATATTTATGTTACAATTCATAGCAGCAGCAAAACTACATTTATGAGGTAGCAACAAAAATAATTTATAGTTGGGGGTCAGGGCAACATGAGGAACTGACTTGAAGGGTACCAGCATTAGGAGGGTTGATAAACATTGCCCTAGACAGACAAGGCTATCCAGGCAGACAGCCTCTGCTCTTTCTTAACCTGCTATACGCCTAACACCCAGGCAGTGCCTTCCCTACGGCAGACTCCGGCTAGGTACCCTAGGTACCGTTGAAATCCTAAAAAAACGTCTCCATTAGGGGAATCCAGATGTAACAAGGAAACCGGGAGCTGAGTTTCCTGGATAAGAGAATTCACACATATTTCCATTTTATAGTAACATAGTAGTTACTGTTTTCTAGATTATTCTCCATACCACATCCACCGCAAGCTCTCCAGGTGTGACTGTCCTGAGCACTGTTTGGATCAACGTCACACAGGTAATTTCATCCATGCAACAGAAGCCCACAGAACCGAGTGGCTTGTTCCATCTTGCAGATGAGGAAAGCGTGACATCCAGAGACGTTGTTATGCTGGCTGAGGTTGCAGAGCTGGGATTTCAGCCCCAGGAGTCTGGGCGGGGCCAGGATCTGGGCTGCGCCACTCTACTCTCAGCGGCAGGGTGGCACACCTTGTCACCCACAGCTGATGGCTTCTCTCTGTGGAATAGGTGAAGCCGACACGGGACGTAGGTGGAGAGGCCGCTTCAGAAAGTAAGCGACTGGAGCTGGGTTTGCACAGACTTCCAAACGGTCCATTTCCAGTCGATGTGTCGGCTAGGGCTGCAGAGGTGGCTCACTAAGTAAAATGTTTCGCATACAAACATGATGATCTGAGTTTGATCCCCAGAACCTATACACATGCCTGTAATCCAATGCCAAGACAAACAGACACAGGAGGATCCCTGGAACTCTCAGGTCAGTCAATGTAACCTAATTAGTGAGCCTCAGGCCTCAGTGAGAGATGGCCAAATTAGGTGGATGGCTCCTGAAGAGTGACACCTAAGGGTGACCTCTGGCTTCACACATGTGCACTCATCTGTATACATATCTGCACACGTGCACACATATGTGTGCTTACACATATGTGCATGCTGCCACACATGTACACACAGAGTAATTTGCTCTGAAAAAGGCAAATCGGTGTATCTGTTTCTAAGAATATTATTACTATAGGAAGGGCCACCAACCCCTGGGTCACCCCTAAGCCATCAGCAATCTCAACATCAGTGTTGGGAGCATGGATCCCTTTAAGAAACTCTAGAAGTAAATGAACTTGAGATTTCATTAAGATAGCCATTGTGTAAGAAATCGGGACAGTCTGGCTGAACAGGTTTCCAGATTCAGGGTAGTTTATAGAGGTGCTTGCATTAAAATAAGATTAAGCCGAGTGTGGTGACACATACCTGCAATTCCTGTACTTGGAGGTAGAGGCAGGAAGACTGAGAATTTAAGGGCAGCCTTGGCTACAGAGTGATTTGGAGGCTAGCCTATCTTAAAAAGAAAGTACAACCCTTCCTGCAATAACAACAAAAAAAAATTAGCAGACAAATGAACAACAATAACACAAGCAATAACCAATCAACTAGTGTCCACCAGATCTCCCCTCTCTGCAAGCAAGCCTCCTCCCTTGAAGGCCCTGGGATCGGGTGGCACTGTGATTTTACAGTTCATTCCAAAATGGATCAGGGCCAGTGTCAAAAACTTAACCAGCAATGGAGCCCTACTGTGTGCAGGCTCTGGGAGCATGCCTTAAGCTGACACCATTTGCAATTCTCTTTCCTATCTTTTCCTTTTCCTTCCTTCCTTTTCTTTATTTTTCCTGGTTCTTGCTGAGTGGCCCCCTGTCAGCCTTGATCACAGATGTGTACCTTCGCTCTCTGTCATCTCTAATTCTGATAGCTGAGGTACATTATGGCTGAACTGTGAGCACCCCATGCTCTCCAGTTAGGTTAACCCTGCCTTCCTCCACCACAATGCACTGAATAGCTGTGCAGACTTTTGCTGTGTGGCAGCTTCCAGTGTAGGCTCAGGCTTCCTCCCCAAAACTGGATCTTGAGTTTTCTGCCTAGTAGGGCACTTGTAAGGGTGAATGGACTCAAGTAAACAAATAAGCTCTGGCCAGGTGGCACAGAGCTGTAATCTCAGCATTCCAGGGCCTAACCTGGAAAGATGGCAAGTGTTAGGCCAGCCTGGGCCACATTGAAAGACCATGTCTAAAAAAAAGTGTGTATGGGTATAAAAGCCACATATAAAACAACGACTAAATAAGTATTAGTTTAAAATACACAAAACAAAGCCAGATGTGATGCCACCGGCCTGTAATCTCAGCTACTCTAACCCCCGATGCAGGAAGATGATTATTCTGAGGGCAATCTAGAATATAGGGTAAGAAATACAGAGGAAGTTCAAGGCCAGCCTGGGCTACTACTAAGACATTCTCTCAAAATACAAAAGTGAAGGAGCATCTGGGACAGGATCCTTCCGGTGCTGAGGCTGTTCCACAGCCTGCTGGGCACTGGTCCACCAGGAGAGAACTGTTCTCCCAGGAGTGCTGACACAGGCTTACAGACCCACAGAAGGGACAAGCTCCAGCCAGAGACAGCAAGATCATCTAACACCAGAGATAACCAGATGGCGAAAGGCAAATGCAAGAATCTTACCAACAGAAACCAAGGCTACTTGACATCATCAGAACCCAGTTCTCCCCCCACAGCAAGTCCTGGATACCCCAAGACACCAGAAAAGCAAGATGTGGATTTAAAAATCACATGTCATGATATTGATAGAGGATTTTAAGAAGGACATAAATAACTCCCTTAAAGAAATACAGAACACAGATAAACAGGTAGAACCCCTTAAGACAAAAATTCATTAAAGAATTATAGAAAAACACAACCAAACAGGTGAAGGAATTGAACAAAACCATCCAGTATCTAAAAATGGAAGTAGAAACAATAAAGAAATCACAAAGAGAGAGAACACTGGAGATAGAAAACCTAGGAAAGAGATCAGGAGCCATAGATGCAAGAAATGGAAGAGAGAATCTCAGGTGCAGAAGATACCATACAAAACATTAACACAACAATCAAAGAAAATGGAAAATGAAAAAATCTCCTAACACAAAACATCCAGGAAATCCAGGATACAATGAGAAGACCAAACCTAAGGATAATAGATATAGAAGAGAGTGAAGACTCCCAACTTAAAGGGCCAGTAAATATCTTCAACAAAATTATAGAAGAAAACTTTCCTAACTAGGAAAGAGATGCCCAAGAACATACAAGAAGCCTACAGAACACCAAATAGACTGGACCAGAAAAGAAATTCCTTCTGTCAGATAGTAATCAGAATACCAAATGCACAAAACAAAGAAATAATACTAAAAGCAGTAAGGGAAAAAGGTCAAGTAACATATAAAGGCAGACCTATCAGAATTATGCCAGATTTCTAGCCAGAGACTATAAAAGCAGATGCCATACAGACCCTAAGAAAACATAAATGCCAACCAAGGCTACTATACCCAGCAAAACTCTCAATTACCAAAGATGGAGAAACCAAGATATTCCATGACAAAAACAAATTTACACAACATCTCTCCACAAATCCAGCCCTACAAAGGATAATAAATGGAAAACACCAACACAAGGAGGGAAACTACACACCAGAAAAAGCAAGAAAATAATCTTCTTTTAACAGACCAAAAAGAAGATAGCCACAAAACATAATTCTACCTCTAACAACAAAAATAACAGGAAACAACAATTATTTTTCCTTATTATCTCTTATTATCAATGGATTCAATTCCCCAATAAAAAGACATAGACTAACAGACTGGATATGTAAACAGGACCCAACATTTTGCTGCATACAGGAAACCCACCTCAGTGCTTGTTCAACTGGTGGTTAGCATGTAGAAGAATGCAAATTGATCCATTCTTATCTCCTGTACAAAGCTCAAGTCCAAGTGATCAAAGGACCTCCATAAAAAACCAGATACACTGAAACTAATAGAAAAGAAAGTGGGGAAGAGACTCAAGCACATGGGCATAGAATACCAATAGCTTATGCTCTAAGATTAAGAATAGACAAATGGGACCTCATAAAATTACAAAGCTTCTGTAAGGCAAAGGACACTGTTAATAGGATAAACAGCAACCAACAGATAGGGAAAAGATCTTTACCAATCCTATGTCTGATAGAGGGCTAATATGTGGTATACACAAAGAACTCAAGAAGATAGACTCCAGAGAACCAAATAACCCTATTAAAAATTGGGGTACAGAGCTAAACAAAGAATTCTCAACTGAGGAATGCTGAATGGCTGAAATGTTCAACATCCTTAGTCATCAGGGAAATGTAAATCAAAACAACCCTGAGATTCCACTTTACACCAGTCAGAATGGCTAAGATGGAAAATCTCAGATGACAGCAGATGCTGGTGAGGATGTGGAGAAAGAGGAACACTCCTCCATTGCTGATGGGATTGCAAGCTGGTATAACCACTCTGGAATCAGTACTACCTGAGGACCCAGCTATACCAATCACTCCTGGAGATATATCCAGAAGATGCTCCAACATGTAATAAGGTCACATGCTCCACTATGTTCATAGCAGTCTTATTTATAATAGCCAGAAACTGGAAACAACCCAGATATCCCTCAACAGAGGAATGGATATAGAAAATGTGGAACATTTACAAAATGGAGTACTACTCAGCTATTAAAAACAATGAATTCATGCAATTCTTAGACAAGTAGATGGAATTAGAAAATATCATCCTGAGTGAGGATACCCAATCATAAAAGAACACACATGGTATGCACTCACTGATAAGTAGATATTAACCCAGAAGCTCAGAATACCCAAGATACATTTCACAGACCATATGAAGCTCAAGAAGGAAGACCAAAGTGTGGATACTTCGGTCCTTCTTAGAAGGGGAACAAAATATCTATGGAAGAAGTTACAGAGACAAAGTGTGGAGCAGAGACTGAAGGAAACACCATCCAGAGACTGCCCCACCTGGGGATCCATCCCATACACAGTCACCAAATCCAGACACTATTGTGGATGCCAACAAGTACTTGCTAACAGAAACCTGATATAGCTGTCTCCTGAGAGGTTCTGCCAATGCCTGACAAATACAGAGGTGGATGCTCTCAGCCAACATTGGACTGAACACAGGGTCCTCAATGAATGAGCTAGAGAAAGGACCCAATGAGCTGAAGGGGTTTGCAGCCTCATAGGAGGAACAACAATATGAACCAACCAGTGCACTCAGAGCTCCCAGGGACTAAACCACCAACCAAAGAGTACACATGGAGGCACTCATGGCTCCAGTTACATATGTAGCAGAGGATGGCCTTGTCAGTCATCAATGGGAGGAGAGGCCCTTGGTCCTGTGAAGGTTCTGTGCCTTAGTGTAGGGGAATACCAGTGCCAGGAAGCAAGAGAGGGTGGGTTGGTGAGCAGGGAGAGGGGTTTTTGAAGGGGAAACAAGGAAAGGGGATAATATTTGAAATGTAAATAAAGAAAATATCTAATAAAAAAAGAAAAGAAGGGGGCTAGAGAGATGGCTCAGCAGTTAAGAGCAGTGACTACTCTTCTGATGGTCCTGAGTTCAAATCCCAGCAACCACAAGGTGGCTGACAATCATCTGTAATGGGATCTGACACCCTCTTCTGGTGTGTCTGAAGACAGCACAGTGTATTTAGATATAATAATAAATAAATCTAAAAAGAAAAGAAAAAAATACAAAAGTGAAAGGGGTCTGAGGTGTGGCTCAGTGACAGAGCACCTGCCTAGAATCCCCCAGTGAGGGGTTGGGGTGTGGTTCAGTGGTAGAGCTCCTGCCTAGAATCTTCCAGTGAAAGGCTGGAGAGTAGCTCAGTGGTAGAGCATGTGGGCTACATGAGGCTATTTGTGAAAGGAGGAAAGAAAGAAAAGAAGGAAGGAAGGAGAGAGGGAAGGAAGGAGAAATAATATTAATAGGGTAAGTTAAGTCAACCTGAGAATAACTCAGAACCCAGCTTTATCAACCCAGCTGGGCCACTTTGAGCAAATGTAACCTCTCTGAGCCTCAGTTTCCTCTTCCATAAATGCAGACAATCCCAGGTGTACTTTACAGCTAAGTTAAAGGTGAAGCAAGAACAGGTTGGAAAGTGCCTGGCATGCAACAAAACCCTTGCTGATATTTAGGTATTATTTTTATTATTGCAGTCTCCCCAGTGGTGTGCCTGGAGGCCAACAGGACCTGTCGGGAGGGAGCAGGCTAATTCTGAGGCACTTCACTCGTTTACTCGCTGACCGCAGATCCACCTCCAACCTTGGAAGGAAGGTCAAATGAAGACCTGACCCACCACAGGAAACCAGCTATGCCTCTAACCTTGGCTTTGCCCTTGGCTTCCTGCCTGCCCCAAGAATACCCTTGACTGCTCTCCAGTGCATCGCAATTCTACCGTAGCCTGGGGAGGCAGCCAAGCTCTGTGTCGTTGCATTGGCCTCCTTCTCTCTTTTGTTGGAGAAAGAAAGAAAGAAGGAAAGATGAGCAACATCTCTTCCCACCCCTCCCCATCTCCTCATTCCCTTCCTCAGTTTCTTAGGAGTGAAATCACCCAAGATATAAATAACACATTCTAAATAAAGCCTTGTTCAACTGCAGCACAAGACATATCTGTGTACACATGTGACTGTCAGCCTCCAGTGGAAGTCATGTTTGTGTAATTAATTTTCCTAGCATCCGAGGAAAGAGACAGGCAGTCCTGTGGTACGCCCTGCCCTGCTGCTCCCCAAACATTGAAAGAATGCTGTGCTTCACTCTCGCCAAGTGACTGGTGCGCAGGGATGGCTTTTGTTCCCACGTTGTTCCTGTGCTTGGGACCTTTATTTCTCAATTATTGCAAATGGAAAGAAAGGTAAATAAAAATAGAGGAGCAGACATCAAAGGCATTCTGTGTGCAGGTGGCGTGTGGCGCTCATTTAGCAGCAGGAATGCAGGGGCTTTGCAGAGGGCCTGAGGGGTTTTGTTCTCCAACTCAGGAAGGTGGGATAAGCTGCTTGGGATTTTATAGAAAATCTGCTGTTAGCAAAAGTTCTCACTGTATCATGGAGGTTGAAGCCCTTGCAGGTTAAAGTGTCTCAGTGAAAGGGGAGAATGGCAGAGTAGATGAAAAGACGGGCAGGGAGCTTGCAACTTAGTTGGATGGATACCAAATAAAGAGTTGGAGGGGAGGGAGAAGGGGGCTAAGTCAGTAATGTGCTTGCCTTGCGGGGGGACACGAGTTCAATCACCACAGTGCATGCATGTACACATAACAGTCGGGCATGTGGCTCTGGCTTGAAATCTCACTGCTGGATAAAAAGGGTTGTGTGGGTTTCTGAGATTGTGGGCCAGCTAGCCTAAATTAACTGGCCAAGCTCCATGCCCTGTCTCATAAAAAGCAGAGTAGATGGCACCTGAGGAATGATAACTGAGGTCCTCTGCACGCATACACAGACACACACATGAACACACACACACACACACACACACACACACATACATATGCAGTCACACACATACAGGGCATACACATATGCTGGGCATACAAACACACATATACATGCACATACATACATGCACACATGCATGCAAAAATACATACACACATGTGCACACACTGATCACAACACATACACATGCTCTCTCACACACATTGGGCATACACATGAATGTACACACACACTGTACATGCACACCATATGCACACACATGCACATACACACACATTCATGCATGCACACACATGCACATACTCTCATATACATGTGTACATGCACATACTTGTTCATACACTAAGCACACAAACACATGCACATGTCCTGTCTCACATATATACATTGGGCATACACATGAATGAATACACACACACTAAGCATACAAATGCACTTATACAATTACACACATGCACATGGCAGAGTGTTCTCTTCCCCTCCTTTTCTTATTTGTGTGGATTCATAATGTTTTCTTTGCCATCTCTTCTTTCTTCTACTGCTTTGGAAATGATAATCATGTTCTTCCCCTGTATACATGCACACCATATGCACACATACACACATGCGCACATACACACACTGGCATACAAACACACAGAAAAGAAAAGAACTTAGAGGCTTCTAGTGGAGTGCATGAGGGGTCTTTCCTTAGTCCTCTAAGTCATTCAAGGCTGGTCAAAGCAGGAAGGCTATCACTGTAGGAACATCAATTATACCATCCTACTACATGCCAAGATTGATGCACCAGGCATGTTGAATAAAATGTTTCCACCAAAGAAACCAAATGTTATGGTACACACCTGTAACCCCAACACTCAGCAGTCCAGGGCAGCCTAGGGTACATAGAGAGATGCTCTCTTCAAAACAGACAGACAGATGTAAATCCCTGTGTGTGTGTGTGTGGGGAGGGGGATAGCAAAAACTCCAGGGCACAAGGAAATAATCTTGATCATCATCATGTGTTCTTATAGACATTATATAAAGGATCTTAAATCCAACCCACGTAAAAAGCCAGTTTAACTGACTCACACTTATTGTAGATGGGGATAGATTCTAATTTAACTTAATTCTATAATCTTCTTTTGTATTTTCCTATTCAATACGTTCTCTTCCCTCCTTTTCTTATTTCTGATGGTTCATAATGTTTTCTTTGCCGTCTCTTCTTTCTTCTACTGCTTTGGAAACGGTAATCATGTTCTTCCCCTGCCTCTCATGAGGCTGAAGGTGCACGGTGTCTCTGTATCTCAGGCAAGAAAAGAGACAGACAATTCTGTCCCTCCTTTCTCATTTTCCATGTTTTTTTTTCCTCTGCAGACTTGGAGACTCTCTTTGTAAGAGTTCGTTTCTAAGTCAATGGTGATGATTTGCCAGGCTGGGGCGATGATCAGAGGGTCAAGTACTTACTGATCACGAAGACTGGAGTTCAGTTTCCAGCAGTCACAGACACACAGAGAACAGCATGTCAGTAGCCCCAGTGCTGGGGAAAGGAGAGAGTGGATCCCAGGGACTTGCTGGCCAGCCAGTCCAATGAAATAGGGGAGTTCCAAGCTCAGCAAGACATCCTGTCTTAAAAGATATAAGTTTGCAAGTGATTGAAGACCCATGAGGTGACCGCCACACATGCAAGCATGGATGTGCCCTCATCTCCACATAAGACTGCAAGCCATGTTTAACGATGTCGTTCCTTAGCATGTTTCCTGCTTCAGCAGCAGCATACATGAATTTTGCTGCTGAAGCACATCTTGGAGTAGTTCTAGGACAGGACCATCTGGACATAAACTCACCTCGTTTTTATTTCATTTGAATCTTTGACACAGAATTTCTTTGTGTAGGCCTAATGATCCTGAAACTCACTCTGAAGACCAGGCTAGCCTTGAACTCAGAGATCTATCCACTTTCACTTCTTTTTTTAAATGCTGACATAGCCTCATCTGGCTCTCATGCTCAGTTGGATGTAGAGTGATTTCCTGACAATTGTTTTTCTTCAGCAGCTTTATGGTTTCTGCCCAGTGCTGATGTCGTGCTTGTCTCAATGTCTTTGCTTTATACTACATCACTGTCTTCTCTTTCAGGGGTCAAAATTTCCCATAATTACTTCTCCAGTTTCACTAAGGTCTTAGTTAGGGTTTTACTGCTGTGAACAGACACCATGATCAAGACAACTCTTATAAGGACAACATTTAACATTGGGGCTGGCTTACAGGTTCAGAGGTTCAGTCCATTATCATCATGGTGGGAACATGGCAGCATCCAGGCAGACATGATGCAGGTAGAGCAGAGAGTTCTACATCTTCATCTGAAGGCCCCTAGGAGAAGATTTTCTCTCCCATGACTAGGAGGAAGGACTCAAAGCCCGTCCCCACAGTGACACATTTCCTCCAACAAAGCCATACCTTCTCCAACAAAGTTAAATCTCCTAATAGTGCCACTCTCTGGGCAAAGAATATTCAAACCACCACAACTAACATCATCTATGTGTGGATTTATTTGTATTTAATCTACTGGCACATGTGGAATTTGTAACTAAGGATTCAATATAGCCACAAAAATAATCTTGAAACATTTCTTGTTTGCCAGCAAGACAGCTAAACATCCTAAAAATTGTGTTTAATACGGCTTATAAAAGTAGCAACTTCAAGCCAGCAAGATAGCTCAGTGGGTAAAGGTACTTGCTGTCAAACCCAATGACCTGAGTTCAATCCCCAGGCAAGAGAGAACTGACTCCTTCAAGTTGTCCTATGACTTCCATATATGAGTTATGAGATTGACATACACATGTACACAAGACAATATAGATAAGTAAAGTTTTGAAAGGTTTTAAAATCCTAACTTCTTTTCTGTCATTAGACAAGTTAATGTAAATATTCAAAAAAAAAAAAAAAAAAAGACAAACATCCAAATAGAGAAAATGCATGTAAAAAGGCAATAGTGGCTAAGAAGTTAAAACATATGGCCCTGCCTCTGTAGTAAGAGAGTGGCTTTAGAACTAAGAAAAGTAGATCTAGAAATAGGCACAAGGGCATAAAAAAAGTCATGTGACTTCCCAAATCACTGGGGGAAAGAGAAACTTTAAAAAAATTATCACATTAACTTATTTGTGTGTGTGTGTGTGTGTGTGTGTGTGTGTGTGTGTGTGTGTGTATGTGTGTGTGTGTGAGAGAGAGAGAGAGAGAGAGGACTTCTGTGGGTCCTGGGGATCAGACAGTTCATCAGGCTTGGTGGCAGGTGCTTTACCTGTTGAACCATTTGAATGGCCAAGATAAACTTCTTAATTAATGGTTCTCTGGTATTTGTAAAACAAACAAAGAAAGGAAGAAAGAAAGAAAGAAAGAAAGAGAGAAAGAAAGAAAGACAAAAACACACTAAAACAAACAAACAACAAAAAAGACTCAGCAGGATTCATTCTTCACACCATCAACTAAAATAAATTCTAATTAAGTTCCAAACACAAGTGAGCAATGACAATGAAGAGCAGTTTCTGTAGAGAAACTTGGCTCTACATTGATTGGTTTGTGAAACACCTCAGAGATTAGTACCTCACACTTGCAGGTGTGTCCGTGGTGTCCAGCCAGAGAATGAGGGATAAAGTCACGGTGGGTATGGAGAGCTTCATCCTAAGCTGGGGGCTTGGGTGGAAGAACAGGGAAGGAGAAAGCCAATTAGAGCAGACATTTCTCCATCTGCTTCCTGGCCTGCAGAGTGAGCCCCTCTGCTCTACCCTGATGGATAGTCTTCATGGTCAACTTGGTGAGACACATCTGTGGGCTTATGCATGAGAGTAACTAGGGAGGACCGCCTACAAGGAAGACCCACCTGAATGTGGGTGGCCCCATACCATGGGCAACAGGGGCTGGATAAAATACAAGGAGGGAAATAGAGTCAGCAGAATGCAGGTGTAACTCTTTCTCTACTTCTGATCCACAATGAGGTAAACATCTTTCTGCCACACCAGATGGTCTGAACCCTTAGAAACTGTGAGCCAAAATAAATCTGCCTTCAAGTTTTTTTCTGCCAATTGTTTTTGTTACCAAACACATACCTTTCATCTCTGAAAAAGTATGAGGAGGAGGAAGAGGAGAAAAGGAGAAGGAAAAGGAGGAAGAAGAAGAGCAGGAGGAGGAGGAGGAGCAGGAGGAGGAGGAGGAGCAGGAGGAGGAGAAGGAGGAACAGGAGGAAGAGGAGGAGGAGGAGGAGGAGAAGGAGGAAGAGGAGGAGCAGGAGGAGAAGGAGGAAGAGGAGAAACAGGAGGAGAAGGAGGAAGAGGAGGCGCAGGAGGAGGAGAAGGAGCAGGAGGAAGAGAGGAAGGAAGAGGAGGAGCAGGAGGAGGAGAAGGAGGAACAGGAGGAACAGGAGGAGAAGGAGGAAGAAGAGAAGCAGGAGGAGAAGGATGAAGAGGAAGAACAGGAGGAAGAGAAGGAGGAAGAGGAGGAGGAGAAGGAGGAAGAGGAGGAGGAGAAGGAGGAAGAGGAGGAGGAGAAGGAGGAAGAGGAGGAGGAAGAGGAGGAAGACTTGAATACTTTGAAGGAGAGACACCATGTAAATCTTCCTAGACATTCTGGGTCATGGTATAAAGTGGAGAATCCCTACATAAGGAATCCTGGAGATAGCCAACCAATGATAAAGACATTGCCTTTGGCCCCATAAATTCCAGTGTGAGGAATTTATTTTGTAGATATATAAAATATGAAACAATATATGAGTAAGCTAGTTTTTACACCCATAGTTCTAATAGCAAAATAGGGTTAAATAAATAGCAATATCACCATGAAAGTGACTGAGATACAGCTGTATCAACAATGAGAGAGATCTCCCACCCAAGTACTAACCAAGCTAAACTTTCGAGAGCAGATCATGTGGCCATAGATGGTGAAAAGAAATTTAAGAACTAAGCCGACATAGTTTCCAGGATATAAGGTTGAGAAAACAAAGCTATGAAAGAAAATTATAATGTGCTAATGTGTATTTCTGAAGAATAGTGAAAAGGAGAAATTAATTAGAGCATTCATGAGACTGACAGGAATGGGTTAGTATCTACCACATTTGTATCTGTTTATTTGGATTCCTTCTGGTCCCACCATACCTTCCTTTCCTTTTCTTTCTATCCCCTCCTGCCCCCTCTTCTCACTTCCCCTTCCATTCCCTTCCTTCCTTCTCATCCTCTCTTCCTCTTCTCTTCCTTTCCTTTCCCCTCTTCTTCCCTTCTCTTCCCCCTTTGCCTTTTCCCTCCTCTTTCCTGGCCTGCCTTCTCTTCCTTTCCTCTTTCCCTTCCTTTCTTTTTCCTAGTTTCATTTTTGTTCCTGTGATTTAAAAGTTACTGCCCAATTTCAAGCTACATATAGTCCATCATTCCCAGGAAGAAAAGGCAGGAACTCAAGTGGTTAGGTACATCCTTCCTTCCTTCCTTCCTTCCTTCCTTCCTTCCTTCCTTCCTTCC
>JADRCD010228616.1:38534-49688 GCA_019843815.1 Montemys delectorum
TGTGCTGTTGTGTGTATACCGTGGCACACATGTGAAGATCAGAGAAACCCTCAGGTGTCTATCCTTGGTTTCCACTTTCTCTCTCTCTCTCTTCCTCACACACACACATACACACACACACATACACACACATTAACTTGTACACACACATGCATGTACACACATGCATGTACACACATGCACACACATGCACACACATGCACACGCATGCACACACATATGCACACATGTGTGTACATTTACAAAAACCTTCAAATGCTGAGATTGTTCTCTAATCTCTACATTTGGGCCATCACACACACACACACACACACACACACACACACACACACACATGCACATGCCTGCTCGCACATGCATACATGTACATATGCACAAAAGTACTAGAATGCTGAAGAGCTGAAATTGTTCTTTAATCTCCATGTGTGTTCTCTCTCTCTCTCCTTTTCTCTCTCTCCTATACACACACACACACACACACACACACACACACAAGCACACACGTGTACACACACATGCATACAAAAGGTTAGAATGCTGAAGAGCTGAGGTTAGACTGTATCTTAGAATCTGGATCCCTAACCTTGTTCTTTCTCTGTTTATAAGTGGAGACAATAATAATAACAATACGTGGACACAGGTTTGAAAGATGGGTCATACTTTTTTGGATGTTATTCAGATATTCTAATAATTGTGAGTGTAGTTAGACTTTCAGGAGGAGGTGATGTTGAAACCTTACTTTTTTTGTTTATATTTTAAGACAGAGATGTACATGCCTCAAGCTCTCATCCAACGCTGCATGTCTTTATGTAGCTGAGGGTGACCTTGAACTTCTGATTCATCCACTTCCTCCTGCTCGGGGCTGAGATTATTATTACCTCTACAGCTTGTTTATATGGAGCTGGGGATGGAACTTCATTCATGTTAGGTAAGCACTCCTAACAGAGCCACATCTCCTGCCCTCTGGACATTACTCTTGATGGGTGAGGAGTGAGGAGAGAAAGGAAATACTTCTCTTATACAGTAGATGCTGTGTAAAGACCCCACTTGATGGTAGTTTTGCTTTAGATACCCACATACTTATAATATGTAGGGTTATGGTGATTTGAATAGGAATGGTCCCATAGAATCATGTGTTTGAATGAAAATGACCCCCATAGGCCCATAGAGACTGGCACTATTAGGAGGTGTGGCCTTGTTAGGGGAACTATGGGGGCAGGCTTTGAGATCTCACATGCTCAAGCTGGGCATAGTGTGGCAGCTTTCTGCTGCCTGCAGATCAAGATATAGAACTCTCAGCTCTTTCTCTAGCATCACGTCTGCCTGAATACCACGTTTCCTGCCATGATGATAATGGACTAAATCTCCTGTAAGCCAGCCTTAACTAAATGTTTGGCTTTATGAGAGTTGCCGTGGTCATGGTGTCTTTTCACAGCAATAAAACCCTTACGAAGACAGGGGTGAGGAAAATTAGAGTATCTGGAAGTCTTGGTTGGCTGCTCCATGAGACTTGAGTATTATGAGCTTGTCAAGGCCAAGGACTGTGTGTGCTGTCAGGACTGCATGGAGAAGATCATGACCAATGTTTTGGTCGATGGCCCGCACTTCCTATACTGCTGTTCCAATCCATAACTTTCCAAGATGGGGCATTTTTGTTCATGGGACATGTGTCTGAAGGCACAAGAGAAACACCACTTCTCTCTATCTTCCCTGGCTGGTTGCTACAATGCATCCTGAGAAAATGATAGCCAATGTTTGAGAAATAAAATATATACACGTTCAAATCAGTCCAATGAGCACTTGAGGGTCTGCTGCAGGAGCATGGAGCTCCAGAATGCCCTGGAATGCCATAGGAACATGACAGAGTCCCCGCCTTCACAGTCCACATGTGTTTTCAGAGTTCTTGCTGCGAGAGGCCACCTTGCCAAATACCCATTTGCTCTCTGGCTCGGTTATTCAAGTATTTATTGAGCACCAGCTGGTTTCCAGCCACCGAGATGAGCTTTAGAACTAGAGAGTGCTGCCAAATCAGAGGGAAGATGGGTGGCTTACTCAAGGGGAGGAACAGATGTGAGGTCTAAATCTTCTAGAATGTTTTTTTGCATTTCTGTTTGTTAGGGTCTGGGGATTGGGATTTTTGGTTTTGTTTTAAGACAGTCTTGCTGTTGTGTAGACCAGAGCAACCTCAGGCTCATGATCCTCTTCTTTCTACCTCCCAGGCACTGGGGTTGTAGGCTTCTAGAAATCTTCCCCAGTGCCTGGGAGGTAGAAAGAATAGAGGCTTGGAAGATGGCTGTGTGGGGAAAGCATTTACCACAGAAGCATGAGGCCCTGAGTTTGGGCCCCTAGAACCCACTTAAGGCTAGGCTTGGTGGTGCTTGTCTGTGGCTCCAGCATCTCTTTGATGAGATGGGAAGTGGGAGGAGAGAACTCTAGAAACTCTCAGGTCAACTAACCTGGCACAAAGTGCAGCAAATCACAAGAGTCATCACAAATCACAAGATCATGGTAAAATGCAAGACCAATAGCTGACGTTGTTCTCTAATATCCAATGTAAATCAACATCTCTCTCTCTCTCTCTCTCTCTCTCTCTCTCTCTCTCTCTCTCTCTCTCTCTCTCTCTCTCTCTTTCTCCCCTCCTTCCCTCCCTCCCTCCCTCCTCCACATGACACAGATAAATTTTTAAAAGAACCAAGTCGTAACTATTTTAGTAACCACGCAGCTCTATCATTGCACCATCAAGACAATCTGTATTAGTCACTTTTTAAACATCATTATGGAAAAGAGGCAACTTAAAGGAGCAAGAGTTTCTCTGAGCTCTGCTTTTAGGGGAGTGCAGTCATCATGGTGTAGAATATTCTGTGCTTGAGTGTAACACAAGGTGCCTAATTACAGTGCATTGATGTGGAAGCAGATGGGTGCTGATGGTCATCCAGCCCAGGGCTACACAGTAAAACTCTGTGTCAACAAACAAACAAACAAAACAATGGCACCACCAAAATGAATAAACAAAACAGAAGAAAGAAAATGAATAAATAAAAAAGTAAATTTGGGGCAGTGGTGGCACAGGTCTTTAATCTGACTCGGGAGGCAGAGGTAAGTAGAAGTTTGAGGCTTGTCTTAAAAAGCAAAACAAGCCAGGAGGTGGTGGCACACGCCTTTAATCCCAGCACTTGGGAGGCAGACAGAGGCAGTCGGATTTCTGAGTTCCAGGCCAGCCTGATCTACAGAGTGAGTTCCAGGACAGCCAGGACTACACAGAGAAACCCTGTCTCGAAAAAACAAAAACAAACAAACAAAAAAAGCAAAACAAATAAACAAACAAAAAAGCACATTTGATGCTGGCACAATGAATAATAGATCAGGGCTGGAGGGATCCTGTGGGTTAAGAGCACTTGTTGCTCTTATAGAGGACCTGAGTAGAGTTCCCAGAACCCAGCTGACAACATCCTGATTTCAGTTTCAGGGGTGTCTGCCCCCTCCTGGCCTCCTTGGGGAATTGCACCTGTGCAACACACACACACACACACACACACACACACACACACACACACAGTAAAACACAAAGGGAAGCATAATAATAAAGAATTGAAGTAAAGTGAAATTAAAAAAAACAAAATGAACCCGTGTTGTTGTTTTATGAAGATCAGTTAAGTTGATAAATATGTACCAAAAAGTTATTCTGGCAAAAATCATAAAGCAGAAGAGGTTTAGATTAGTAATACCAGGACTGAAAGAGTCCTGACACTTTGAACTCCCAGACATCAAAAGATTAATAAGAGAATATGAAAAACAATTGAAGTGGGTGTTCACCTGCAATTGTAGTGGAGGCTGGGGTAGTAGGGTCACAAGTCTGAGACAACCTGGGCTATATATTAAGTACCCTGTCTCAGCAAACCAAGAACCCCCAGTAGCTTGGACAACAGAGTAAGACCCTGTCTCCAAAACAAAAACAAATATCAACTTAAAAAAAATCCAACTGTCAACAGTGAAAACAAAAACTGGTGTATATGTATGTGTATGTATATGTGTGTATAAGTGTATATATATGTGTGTATGTATATGTTTGTACATATATGTAAATCTGTGTGTGTATTTGTATATGTGTATGAGTTTGTATGTGTGTACATGTATGTGTGTATGTGTATGCATAGGAGTATGCTTATGTGTATGTGTTTGAGTATGCATATGTGTATGTATATATGTATATTCAAAAGTTTCTGTGTAGGGGACCAATTCTAAAATACAAATGAAAAACTTCACAAAACACCGAAGCTCACGTGAGATGAAAGAGTAGCCTGAATAGTTCTACATCAAGGGGGAAAAAATAAAGAAAGAAAGCTCCTGGCTCAGACAGTTCACTGATGACTTCTGCCATTTATTTAAAGAATAGATAACACCAATTCTAAGCAGTCTCTTTTAGGCTGTAGAAGTGGAAGGAACACTTCCCGAATAGTCTTATGAGCCTGTCATTATACTGATAACAAAACGAGGAAGGACAACATCAGAAAAGAAAAGCCCCAAACAGCATAGGTACAGAAATCTTCAGCAAAACACTAACAAATTGACTCTAGCAATATGCAAATACAGCAGCAAGAGAAATCGTGGATCATCACAGGAATGCAAGGCTGAGCAGGGTGGATAATGTGATCAACAGAACCAATCACACTACCTCCTTATTTTAGAGGCAGGTGATTCTCTGAGAGTTCAAGGCCAACCTGATCTAGATAGAGAGTTCAAGGCCAACCAGGTGAGATCTTGTACCAAAACCAGACCAAACCAAACCAAACGAACCAAAGCAGAACAAAAACCCCTGTTTATTTTAAACACAACATCATTTGGCTTGTTCGTTTATTTATCTAACAATGTGTGTTGTTTGTGTGTATGAGACAGGTCTTACTGTGTAGCCCCTGGTGGCCTAGAGCTCACAGAGGATCGGTCTACTATATGTTAATTAAGACAAACCAGTGGAGAAAGGCTACTGAGTGCTTGGAGTAAAAGTATGAGGACTTTTCACACAGGCAAAATTGAATGAACGTTTCTGACCATTGCCTAAGGCGACTGTTGGGGATTTAAAAACTAATTAGGAGAAGGGAGAATTTTAAAACATATTGATGTTGATCTTCATTGCCAACCTGGCTGGGTTTAGACCAACCATGGAAGCACTATCTGGGTAAAGCTTTGAGCGCGTTCCCAGAAACGTTTAAATAACTGAGTCAGAAAACCCACCTTCAATGTAGATTTCTCCATCCCGTGGGCTGAACTCCTAGGCTGAATACAAAGGAGAAAGCGAGCCCAGCCCCAGAATCCATCTCTCTGCTTCCAGTCTGCAGATGCAAAGTGACCAGCTGCCTCACGCTTCTGCCCCACCCCTCCTTAGGTTGCTTTGGTCAGATGGTTTTTTTTTTTTTTTTTTTTTTTTTATTCTTTTTTTTTTGCTACCCTGAGGAAAGTCATGAAAATCAAAAAATATAGAATGACACATAGGAGATATTTCTGTTATCCGATTGGTAGGAAAGGATTTCAGGGGACCAGACAACCAAGTCACATAACAGAATTATAAATGTGACCTTCCTGTACTACTAGACTATAGGAATAAGATCAAACAGGCCAAGGATTGGGAGGTAGTTGAAATACAACAGCAAAAAGTCAGTCTGAGAGAGAATCTGTGTATATGATATACAGAGACCTGGCACTCTGAGCACGTAAAGATATTCTTGAAACAAATAGAAAAATGACAACTAAAGAACCCAATAAAAAGAGCGAATAAGGAATCCAGCAAAGGAAAATACATTATCAGCTAATATTTGGAAGGAATGATTGACTACAGTAGTAATCTGGATAATAAAAATTATAACAGGATTAAATATTTTTCACCAATGAGGTTAATAAAACAACCATGTAAATCTATGAATAGTATTTGTCTGGAAAGATGTAGAGAAACCCCAAGGAGCCGTTGTCATGCATTGCTGGAGGATTGCAAATTGGCGCATCTGCTTTGGAGAAAACTTCAGCAGCATGCAATAAAATGGAAAATGAGAAGAGCAGTTTCTTATCCAGGTATATGCTCCAGAGAAACCCCAGTATCTGTGTTGTGAGGAACACAACAGTTTTCTTAAGGAGGATCTGGATGAAATGGAAGCCTTCGGTGCTGGACAAGATCAATAAACTGTGGAATCCACATATGATGGAAAGTCAGCTTAAAGTTAGGCTGAGCTAGGTGCACAGTGCACTGCTACAATCTCAGCACTCAGGAGGCAGAGACAGGGCAATCATAAGTTCAGGCTAGCCTGGACTATATAACAAGACCCCCACTTCTTACATTTAAAATTTTTATTTTTAATCATACGCACATGTGAGTGTCTTATGTGTAGGTAACGTGAGTGCAGGTGCCCATGGAAGCCAGAAGAGGGCATCCGATCTCTTGAATCTGGAGATACAGGCAATTGTGAGCCATTCAATGAGGACAGGTCCTCTGCATGAGCAGCAAGCATTCTTAGCTGCTGGGCTGTCTCTCTAACCCTGACCCTGCTTTTTAAAAAATGTACGTCCTTGTGTTGTCAGAATAAATCAGTCTAGAACTAGAAATATCATCCTGAGTGAGGTAACCCAATCGCAAAAGAAAGCACATGGTATGTACTCACTGATAAGTGGATATTAACCTAAAAGCTCCAAATAACCAGGATACAATTCACAGACCACATGAAGCTCAATAAAAAGGAAGACCAAAGTGTGGGTGCTTTGGTCCTTCTTAGGAGGAGAACAAAATACTCACAGGAGCAAATATGGAGATAAAGTGTAGAGCAGAAACTGAAGGAAAGGTCACCCAGAGACTGTCTCACCTCAGGATTCATCCCATATACAGTTATCAAACCCAGACACTATTGTGGATGTCAAGAAGTGCATGCTGGAAGGAGCCTGGTATGGCTGTCTCCTGAGAGGCCCTGCCAGAGCCTTACAAATACAGAGGCAGATGTTAGCAGCCAACCATTGGACTAAGTGTGAGGTCCCTAATAGAGGAGTTAGAGGAGGGACTGAAGGAGTTGAAGGGCTTTGCAACCCCTTGGGAAGAACAACAATATCATCAACGGGACCCCCCAGAACTCCCAGGCACTGAGCCATCAACAAAGGAGTACACATGGCTCCAGCTACATATGTAGCAGAGGATGGCCTTGTCATGCACCAATGGAAGGAGAGGTCTTTGGTTCTATGAAGGCTCGATAGATGCCTGATGCCCCAGTGTAGGCGAATCGAGGGTGAGGAGGTGGGAGTGGGTAGGTGAGTGGAGGAACATCCTCATAGAAGCAGGGGGAGGGAGGATGTGATAGAGTATTTCCAGGAGGGAGGAATAAAAAAATAAATGAACTTGGCCAACAGTAAATAAATAAATATAACGAAACAAATGTTTTAGAAATATGCTGCCATTTGCAAATTTTTTAAAATGCACATAACAACACCATATATTATTTATGATCACACATATATGTAGAAAAATATAAACCCAAGAATTTAATGAATTATACCAAATTTATGATGGGAGTTATTTGCCTCTGGGGGAGGCAGAGTTGGGCCTAAAGCTGACTTCATTTGCACTTCTGATGCCTCATTTCTTTGTAAATTTTTTGAAGAAAGAAGAAAAAATAAAGTTATAGTTCAGAGACAGGGGAAGAAGAATGGGACGAGGAACAGCCAAAGGACAGACCGGGACGGGGATAATGACTGGTCTGTAAAAATAAGATTTAAAAAAAAAACAAAACAAAAAAAACCCAATCAACTCAAAATAAATTAACTGTCTGTGACATGAAAAAAAAAAAAAAAAAAGGGAATAGACTATTGCTATGTTTCTGCAACAGTAAGTGCACAGGGACATCAACACATTTGACCAGAGCCTCATGCAGAGTTGATAAATGTCGTTTCAAAGAACTTATTTTATTTCCAAGTGTGTGTGTGCATGTGTGTGTTTCTGCAGGTGCCCCAGAAACCAGAAGATGGTAAGATGGCTGTGCGGAGACAGTTGGGATGTGGGCCTGAAGCACACTGCTAAACTGTGTACAGGAAGGCCAGCAAATACACATGTTCAAAATTATGTTAAGAATCAGTTAGCTAAGGATGAATAAGAGACTCTGCCTCAAAAAAAAAATATGGAGAGTGATTGAGGAAGACACCCAACATTGGCCTCTGACTTCAACACGAATGTGCACACACCCTGTACACATACCTGTATGCACACACCCAAATGTGCTAAAGATGGGGTTATACATGGTTGTGAGTTGCCTGGTGTGGGTGCAGGGAGATGAATGTCAGTCCTCTCTGGAAGAGCCACACTCCTTAACCAAGAGCCATCTTTCCAGCACCAATAAAAAACAAAAACAAAAACAAAAACAAAAAAAACACTTCTATGCCTTGTTTTCCATCATGCGCCACAATTTCAGGTAAGGGGCATGGCAGTTTTAGGTAAATGGTTCTGTGGTTGAGCTAGGTGAGGTGGAATCCAGAACAGTTCTTCATAACACGGGGAGCCTAAACCGAGACGCTTATGGCTGATGCCAGCTGAAAATGTGTTCCACTTTCTTATTTTATATTTACCTTGTGTGTGTGTGTGTGTGTGTGTGTGTGTGTGTGTGTGTGTTACATAGCATATGTTCATTTGGGTATGTGTACAGGGTGTATGCACATTCGTGTTGAAGTCAGAGGCCAATGTTGGGTGTCTCCCTCAATCACTCTCCTTATATATTTTTTGAAGCAGAATCTCTTATTCATCCTCAGCTAACTGACTCTTAACATACTTTTGAACATGTGTATTTGCTGGCCTTCCTGTACACAGTTTAGCAGTGTGCTTCAGGACCAGATCACAACAGTCTCCACACAACCGGCTCTCCAGTAATTGCACGTAAGCTCTGCGTTGCTGTGGCGCACTCAGATGTCAGCTCCTCTTCCTCCTCCCCCTCCCCCTTCCCCTCCCCCTCCTCCTCCTCCTCCTCCTCCTCATTCTGTGTATGTATTTGGTATGCATGTGTGCATGTGTGTTCATATGTGTGAGCATACGTGTGTGTACGGTATGTGTGTGCATGTGGAGACCTGAAGTAGGTGCTGGGTGTTTTTCTTGATCATGTCCCATTTTTTTTACTAAGGCAGGGTCTCTAGCTGAACCCAGAGCTCACTGGTTGATTAGGCTGGTCTAGCTACCCAGCTTTTCCTAGGGAAAGCCTATTTCTGCTTCATGAGTGCTCTGATGGCAAGCAACAGCTTTTACATTACTCCTCCAGACTTTGATCCTATCCTTGTATTATAAGCATCGAGTCCACCACCAAGGTGCATCTTCCCAGCCTGACTACACGAATTCTTTACCAGACCTTTCATCCAAGAGTGCAATCTGTTGCCTTTCCCTTGAATCCGGGTTAGCCTGTGGCTGCTTTAGCAAATGACTTGTGGGAAAGTGATATGTATAGCCATTGAAAAGGGCTCATGAGCACCATCCCCAGACCTTTGAGCTACCACGATCATGGTCTGATATCACGAGACCACCACGCTTGAGAGGCCACATGCGTATCCCATATGATGGTGGAGGTGGTGTGGGTGCTCACAGTAGAAGCAGCAGGGCTGGTGATAATGGATGGTGATGGTCCAGGTGGTAGTGATGGTGGTGGTGGTGGAGATGATAGGAGAGGTGATGGAGTGGATAACGGTGATGATGGCTGCTGTGGAAGTGATGTGATGGTGGAGGCGATGGTGGCCAACATGATGGTGCTACCATGCTCGATACTCCCCAGTTCCCTTCATCCCAGTGCCGCTCCAACTACATGGCAGAATCCTTGATGGATCTCGCAGCGCAGCTTGCCTATGAGCCAAGCTGTACACTGCACGTCAGCCAAAGCCACATGGAGGTAGAAGAATTTAGCTGAATCTAACCCAAAATGCAAGCCCACAACGCCGTGAGACCCAACAGATGGCTGTCGCTGATAGTGGGGTGGTTTGTTAGGTGGCAATTATTGGGACACCTGATTTTCCAGATGTGGAAACAGAACTAGAGTAATGGCCCCTGTCTTCCCTCTGTGGCCTCCTCCTTACCTGCTTCCACTGTGCACATAAGCAAGGGTGAGCACTGGGATGCCAAACACAGCCAGCACCAGTGAGGGACTTGATGGATGAGGATCTTTCCTCTCTCAGCATCTTATCCCTGACCCCATGAGAGTCAGGATCATCCCTATAATAGATGCTCCAAATGACAGTCTGGTCCCTGAGGGGTACCATACTGCATTATGTAGTGACTGGGGGTATTCAAATGACTCAGTCAGAACTGGTTTCCTCCTGGAAGAGATTAAATGCCGAGTAACAGAATGATGCATGAGAAGGAGAGATGAAAGTCTATCAACAGAACATCCTCCTAGACCTTGGATCAGTGACTGCTTAGACTGGGAAAGCACATGCATCTTCAGAGGTGTAAGAATAGGGGAAATAAGGGGCGAGAAAGATGGCTCAGTGGGTAAGAACACGGGCTACTCTTCCAGTGGACCGGGGTCCGGTTCCCAGCACCTGCATGGCAACTAACAATTGTCTGTAACTCCAGTTTGAGGAGAGCCAACACTATCTTCCAGCCTCCAAAGGTACCAGGCGCACATGTGTGCACAGACATATACACAAGCAAAATACTCATGCACCCAAAATATTTGTTAATGGGGAGATTAAATTGACCTCTGTGTCTGTTGATTTTTAAAAAGTGGGAGCCAATTATGACATTATTATTTTAGTTTTAAGATTTGCTTACTTAGGTGTATATGTGAATGTGTATGTACACATGTACAGAAGAGTGCCTCTACATGCATGCACAGAGGCTACAAAAGAGTGCCTGGTTTCCTGTCCTTTATCATCCTCACCCCCAATTCCTTTTGAGGCAGGATCTTCCTGAACCTGGGGCTTGTCATTTTTTTGACTATGCCAGCAAGCCTCAGGGATTTTCGTGTCTCTATCCTCTACCCTATGGAGCTGGGGTTATAAGTGAAGTGCTGAGGACCAGGTACGGCGCATGGGTGCTGGGATTTGGTCCCCATAATTATACACATCAAGTTCTCTTAACCATTGAGTCATCTCCCCAGACTTACTGTGTGTATGTGTGTGTGTGTGTGTGTGTGTGTGTGTGTGTGTGTGTGTGTGTGT
>JADRCD010228616.1:49698-60636 GCA_019843815.1 Montemys delectorum
TGTGTGTGTGTGTGTGTGTGTGTGTGTGTGTGTGTGTGTGTGTGTGTCAGGATATCTCATATCTCACTCCTAGACCCAGGCTGGCTTATAGTTGTTTTGTAGTTCAGGCTAATCTCAAACTTTGGATCCTTTTGCCTTAGTCTCTCAAGTGTTAGGATTATAATTGCAAACCAGCTTTTCTTTCTTTTTTCCTTCCTTCCTTCTTTTATTTCTCCCTTCCTTCCTTCTTTCCTTTCCCCCTCCCCCTCCCTCCCTCCCTCCCTTCTTGTCTGTCTGTCCATCTGTCTGTCTGTCTTTATCTTATTTTGTAGCTGAGGTCAGTTCTCAAATTCACTCTGTAGCCCTAGCCCCCTTCCTCACAGTCTCCCTCCCTGACTCACCCTCCTAAGTGCTGGGATTACAGATGTCTACCATTTCACTAGCCAGTTGTTATTCTTGCTATTATTTTAAATCATAAAATGTCACCTTCTTCCTATAACAAAGGCTCATGAAATGATGCCCTCCTTGAAATGTATGTGCAAACTTTGCACTGTTTCCATTCCATGTCTGATTCAACTTACGTACATCGAAGCAAGAGTTTATCTAGCATGTATGAAGCCCTAGGAATGACCCCAGCACTATGTTTGCTGGGCATAGTGTGGATAACCCTAACTCTAGTATTCAGGAGGTGGGGGCACAAGCATCACACATTTGAGGCTATTCCAGACCCTCTGTAATACATGTATGGGTGTACGCATGCCCTGTGTGTGCAGATGCCCATGGAGGCTGGAAGAGGGTGTTGGAACCTCTGGAACTGCAGTTACAGGTTGTGAGTCACCTGACACGGTGCTGGGAACTGAAGTCCAGTCCTCTGGAAAAAGAGCAAGTCCTCTTACCTGTCAATCATTTAAAATAAAAAGAAATAAACAATTTGGCTTTCAAGGGCTGGCCATCTCATCTAGGGGAAGACAGGGTACAATCTCCACTCAGAATAAGTACCCTGCTCCCGTCAGGTGAATATACGAAGCACAATTTATCTCCAGGTAGATGGAGAGAGAGCAATCATCTAGAGGATTCTGCAGCTGCTTGAGAAGGGAGGCTCTGAGACAGTTTTGATCCATCGACGAGGGCTGCTTAATCTGCTCCCCAAGGTACAGTTTCCCTAAATCTATTAGACTTTTACAGTCTTCCAGGATCTGCAGCCTGGAGATGCTCCATCACCCTGTATTAACTTGACAACGTAATGGACTGATATCTTTTATTTTCACAGGAAGCACTAGCTTTGACCTTGAAACTCTCAACCAGACTTTCTCATGCTCAGCCCATCCCGGCAAAGAGGGGTTCCCCTTAAGAAAGATGCCTCAGCCGGATAGAAGTCTGTAAAAACTTGGGGGGTTCAACTGTGTTAGAAGAGGTTGGGGGAGAGGGGTTGTGGGCAGCTTTGTCTAGAACTCCCCACGTGTGCCCTAAGGGCCAAGGAAGTTGGGACATGAGTTATATTAAAAACATGGTTTTTAAAGTTTTTTACATTTTTAAATTACATCTATTTATGTATTTATGTGTACGTGCGTGCGTGTGGGGTGTGTGTGTGTGTGTGTGTGTGCCCTCATATGCCATGGTGCACATGTGACAAGCAGAAGACAGCTGGGGGAGTTGGTTCTTTGTTTCTGTTCCACCATGTGGCTCTCAGGTCATCAGGCTTGGTGACACAGTGCCTTTACCCGCTGAACCATCTCTCCAGTTCCAGAGTTTTTATGTCATGGAGGGGCACTGTGCATTGTATAGATTGCTATGTTTATTCCCCATGGGGTAGAGGCTATCACTATGTTATAGATGATGAAGCTGATGTCCAGACAACATAAACGACTCAGCCAAGGTCACTCTGCAAGTATATGGCACAAACTGGGTTTAGAATCTTAGTCTCACCCGTGTCTGTCTATCTCTCTGCGTGTGCATATCCATGTGTATGCGCAATATACAAATATGTGTGGATGAAGGTCAGAGGTCAATGTCACTATCTTCCTCAGTCACTGCCCATCTTGCTTTTGAAGACAGGGTCTTCACTTTTACTTAGATCTTGCATACTTGGCTAGACTGGCTGGCCAGTGATCCTTAGTGGATCCTTAGGATTCATTGTTTCTGCCCTGTGGTGAGAGGCGAGTGCCACCACACTCGGCTTTTGTGTAGGTTCTAGGGATTTGAACTCAGGTCCTCATGTTTGAGTGGCAGATGCTTTACCCACTGAGCCAACTTCTTGGCTCCACCCCCCACCTAGACACCCTTGCTTTATAAATGATAAGCCCGAGGTTTAGAGAGTTAGATGGCTTAGCTAAGGTCACTCAGTTAGGGTTTGGCAGAGCCTGGGCTCAGAGTCAGCCTTTAACCACGCTATATTGGCTGTCTTCAAATATGCTCACCATACAATATGCACTAGTAAGAAATATATAATAAAATAAAAAACACAATGAATTTAAATGCTACTCCTGAGAAAAGGAAGTCAGCCTGGCTGTACTCATCTTGTCTGCCATCCTCTGTGTGACCTGCTCGACTCCTCTTCACTTGTAAGAGCCATTAGCTGAGTGCTTTCTTCCCAGGGCCATTCCTAGAACACTGGATCCTTTCCTGGTGAAAGGCGGGCTTTGAGGCAGACTTTCTTTTTTCCCCAGCCTATTCCATGGGCCTCTAGGAAATAAAAATTAGAAGAGGATGAAATGCTCCCTCCAACAAGCTGATGTAGAAGGTGGTCCTTCAAGCAAAACAGCTGCTGGGCGCTGTCTTCATCAGAGTGAGCTGCACTGACCGGATGTTGACACCTCCACATAGATGAAGGATGTAGGACCTCACCTGAGATTCCCAGATGCTCCTTGAGGCCATTTGTACACCATTCTGCCCCGATCAAAAGTGCTTTGTGGCCTTGGAAGGTACTAGAACAGAGATACTGGGAGATTGACTGTGGGGGTGGAGGAGCATCCATCTATGTGGCTATCCATCATCCTTGCTTAGTGGGAACCTTCTAGTGTGGGTACTTTAAGATCACTTGAAATCCTGTTGGGAACCCCTTTGTAAATAAGCCCAATAAACTTATTAATCCCCTAGGGAAACTTTGCTGGCATTGTTCTTTGGTTTGCCATTGGAAGTTATACGAAGGGTGTAGAAATCACAGGGCAGGGATTCTTACAGCAATGCTTCAAGTAGCTGTTTCCATTTAGGAGTCAGCCTTGAGTGTCTCTAGTCTGTTTGGTCTGTTTCCTAGGAAACATCTGGAGGGGCACCTTGGCATGGTTGAACTGGTAGCCCCAGAGACCAAAAACCAAGGTGAAAAGTCACTGAAGCCAGCCGGTGACAGACTCAGACTGAATGAAAAGAGATGGAGGAGCTCGTAGTGGGCTCTCTGGCTTTGCCTACCCTACAAGCCATAAAGACTTTTAATTATTGAAGAATGACTCTCGCATCTGGCCAATGTATCAGCCTCTGGCAAGAATAAAGAGTCCACCGGCCATGAATCCTGGCTGATTACTAATAAGAACGACATTAGGTGACACCACTGCTGAGCGATGCCCTCAGCTGGGCTCCAGCCAAAGCAGACCTTCACGGGGCATGCCACAGAACACAGCACGTCCTAGAGGCTCGTACTTTCAAGGTGTCTCTCAGTGGAGGCACATGCTTTCTAAGGACAGATGCTCAGGGTTATAGCAGGATGACATGTGATAAGGATGGCATCTAGAATGTTCCCAAGTATCCTGACTGCTTTAGTTAGGGTTCCATTGCTATGGAGAGACACCATAACCACAGCAACACTTATAAAGGACAACATTTAATCGGTGCTGACTTACAGTTTCAGAGGTTCAGTCTGTTATCATCATGATGGGAAGCATGGCAGCATCCGGGCAGGCATGGTGCTGGAAGACTAGAGAGTTCTACATCTTCATCTGAAGGCAGCTGGGAGGAGATTCTTCTGTAGGCAGCTAGGAGGAGGGTCTGTTCCACCCTGGGCAGAGCTTGAGCACTAGGAGCCCTCAAAGCTTGCCTACACAATGATGTACTTCCACCTACAAGGCCACACCTATTTTAACAGGGCCACAACTCCTACTAGTGCCACTTCCTGTGGACCAAGCATATTCAAACCACCACACTGACCTTCCAGGAGAATTCTCACTCCTTCCTTCCCACCACTTGCTCCTTGTCGGCTATCTGCTGGCCCTGGTATCCTACATAGGTGATTCCAACCCAGGATGCCTGAGTTCAGATCCCAACAGAACGGCCTGCCAACATGTGGTCTATCCATATAATCAAACACTGTTCATGTATAGGATAAAACGGGATTCCCTGGATTCTACAACATGATGGAACCCCAACAATGTGTCATAAAGGAAGCCAGACACAAAGCCACAGACTGTGTGATGTGATGGCTGTCAATTGACAGGATCGAGGAACAGCAAGGAGGTACACTTCTGAGCATTATGTGAAGGGATTATCTAGACTAGGTAAACTGTGGGAGGAAAGGCCATCCTAGCTGTGAGTAGCAGTATGCTTTGGGCTGTGTCCTGAACTGAGTAAAAGGGAGAAAGTGAGCTGAGCACAGCATTCACTTCCCTCTGCTTCCTGACAGTGGACGTAGCGTGAGAGTGCCTCATGCTCAGGCTGTGGCACCTCCAGTGCTGTGGACGGTATCTCCTTCAACTATAAGCTGAAGTAGACCCTTTTCCTTTCACTTACTTCTTTAAAAAAAAAAAACATATGTTTGTTTAATGTATATATATGTTCCTGTGCGAGTTTGTTTATGTGCACCACATGCTCACAAGTGCCCTTGGAGGCCAGAAGAGAGCATAGGATCCCCTGAAGTTGGAGTAACAGGGTGAGTGCTGGGGATTTGAATCTGGGTCCTCTGCAAAAGTAGTGAGCTCTCTCCACTGAGAATCTCTTTAGTCCTGTAACTTTCCTCTTGTCAGGTGTTTTTGCCTCAGCAGCAAGGAAAGTAATGGAAAGACATCCTTTTATATGAAATGTCCAGAATCTGATAATTAATAGAAACGGGAAACAGATTGGTTTTAGATCATGGAGAGTGCTTGTTTAGCATGCATAAAGCTGTGAGTTTGAAACACAGCACTGCAAATGGAATTTTTAAAAGTAGATTGGTGCTTGGCAGGGTCAATAAAGAGAACTGTGCAGGGAGGCTCTCTTTAGGTGGTAGCTAGAGGTAAAAGTGATGCGTACATGACACTGTGCATGGGCTAAATGACATTGAATTGTCTACTTTAAAATGGTGACTTGGGGGCCACTGAGATGGCTCAGCAGGTCAAGGCATATGTCACTGTGCCCAATAACCTAAGTTAGATCCATGAGACCCACATGAAAGAAGGTCTCTGACTTCCACCCATGCACCAGAGCATGAGTGTGCCTAACCACATGGATATGTACTTACAGATAGTGTGAATACATAAATGTACCTTAAAATAAAATAATAATTTAGAGGAGGTCTAGAAAAATAGTTTAGAGAACCTCAGTTCAGTCCCCAGAACCCACATTCTTAAAAAAGGCATGCTGTTGTACTTGTAGTCCAAGAACTGGGAGGTAAAGATAAGACCACCTCTGGGATCTCCTTAGCCAGCCATCCTAGTCTACTTGGTAAGTTCCAGGCAAATGAAAGGACTTGTCTCAAACATAAAATAATGGCATTCCTGAGGACCAACATTCATGGTTGGCCCATACATGCATGTGGCCCTCCACATGCATGTGTACATACCTGTGAAGGAAGCCACCATATGTTGAGGAAGCCATCACCAGTACAGGAAGTTATCACCAGGGCAGGAAGTCACCAGTGCAGGAAGCCATCACTTACCCAGAAAGCTCATCATCTCTGTAGTTACCTAGTATCTGTATAGAAGCCTCATAAGCTTCCATGGAACCCTGTTAACTCTGCAGAAGCCCCAGTTCCTCTATGGAAAGCCTCTCACCTATGTAGGACCCTCCAGGTTGTACATGAACACAGTACCTCTGCAGGAATTGCTTTTCTCTATAGAGACCTTCATCACTACTTCATTTTTTCTACTATGAAATGTACAAAATGTTGACATTGTTGGTGCATTTGTATATGTGTTCATGAGTGTTCATGTTCAGGTGCATGACCATGCATGTGGAGGTTAAAGGTCAACCTTGGGTGTCTTCCTCAGCCATTATTTGCCTGAGTCAGAGTCTCACAATGAACCTTGAACCTCACAGTTCTTCTAGGCTGACTGTCCAGAAATGTCACAGTTTCTCCTGTCTCCACCCGTCCAATGCTGCGATTGCAAGTGTGCCCCACAGCATCTGGCTTTTCATGTGGGTTCTAGTAAACAAACGCAGGGCCTCATGCTTGTGTGACAAGCATTTTCTTAACTGAGCCCTCCTGATATTGACTGTTGTTGTTGTTGTTTCAAGAAAAGGTCTTTCTGTATAGCTATACCATCCTGGAACTCCCTCTGTAGACCAGGCTGTCCTTGAGATCACAGAGATCTGCCTGCCTCTGCCTCCTGAATGCTGTGACCAAAGGCATATGCCACCAGTGCCCTGCTGATATTGACAATTTTTAACTTCCATATTTGCAGTCTTTTGACCACCCTCCCGGCTATTTTTCAGCATGACAATGTCCTGTCCCCTGTATTGAGAGATAAGTACAATAGCCAGAGCCCGCTAGAGTCTCTATTTGAGACAAAGAGCAGGAACAGGAGTGATATTTAGGAATTAGTGGCGGAGAGAAGAAAGTAAGATAAGTAGCTACCATAAGGACCTGGGCTTTGAGGAGAGATGTGTGAACAGTGGGTTCACAGGGCAGTTCTCTGGGCGGGGAAGCCTTCTTCAAGAAATGGCCAGTAAAGATGCTCTTTACAATTCAGTGTTTGCAACGTGGGTTTCCCATGTTTATAATTTTGGATGTTGGAGGCTGAGTGCCCCTCTTAAAAACTGGCCAAGACATAGTTCAGTTAACAGGATGCTTGCTTAGCATGCACCAACCCCCGGGGTTCAATTCTTAGTACCACATGAACTAGATACGGTGGCTTATAGATGTAATCCCAGCACAGGAGAGGTGGAGTCAGGAGGATTGTCGGGAGCAGATGCTCTCTCTGCTTGCTGCCGAGCTCACTGCGTCCATGGGGACAGGGCCCCACCCTGCCTCCATGCTCATGCTAGTCACTGCGTACTGCCCTCAGGGGACAGTCACTCTGGGCACTGGGCACTAGGTGGCCAGGGGATAAAAGTGGGGAGGGTAGGATGACCTATACCGAACCAGAGTTTCTGTGCTCTGAGCAGCGCCGGTCTAGGTGTCTGCCTGCACACTCTGACTGGGGGGGGGGGGGCATCTGGGTCACAGTCCACAGAGCGCAGAGATAACAAGACAACTGCAGGGGGTCCCTGGCCTCCCAAAAAGCCAGGGATGTAGTCCCAGCCGTTGTACACCACAGGTGACGCTGGGTGTCGCAGAGGGGCTGGGAACGAGAGGAGAAGGGGATGGGGAAAAAGGCAACAGCTCGGCTGTTTTGTGGTGGGGCAGGAGAGTCCCTGGTCCAGGTCTCACTGATGCAGATGCTGGGGCTGCATGATGCATTAGTTAAAAGGAGGCAATGCATAGTCTTAAGATATTTTATTATCGAAAAGGGAGAAAAGAGGCCAGCCATGACCACGTGGAGAGAGAGAGAGAGAGAGAGAGAGAGAGAGAGAGAGAGAGAGAGAGAAAGGAGAGGAAGGAGAGGAAGGAGAGGAAAGGAGAAGAAGAAAGAGAGAGGGCAAGAGAGGAAGAGAGCAGGAGAACAAGAGTACAAGAGAGCAAAAGAGCAAGAGAGCAAGAGAGAGATGAGGGAGCAAAACACCCCTTATATTGTGAGGTGGGGCTATCTGTCTGTGGGGTGGGGCATATCTGGCTATAGTCAAATGCCTGGGGGTAGGGTCCAGTTAGAAAGCTGGGAGCTTCGGGCATTGTCTATGTGACAGAACATACATCTCCTGCAGGGGACTGTGACTGAAAGAGGTTGTGACTGAAACAGGAGCCCGGGACCCAGGAGGTGTGACTGAACTCCTTCTGTCCCTTGCAGGCAGAAATGATCACCCACCGGATCTCCAGACCTGTTATTCGATTGGGCCTAGGTTGCCTGAACAGATCACAGTCCCACAGAGGATCAGAAATTCAAGGTCATCCTTGGCCACATATAGATATGTAGGATACATGTCTCAAAAAGAAGAAGGAGGAGGAGGAGGAGGAGGAGGCGGGGAGGAGGAGGAGGAGAGGAAGGAGGGAGGAGGGGGAGATCAAGAACAATAACAAGAAAAGGAACAAGAACAAGAAGAGAAAGAAAGATATATAGATAGACATATAGATAAAAAGAAACGAGAAGGGGGTAAAAAAGAGAAGAAAGGAAAAAAAAAAGCATACAAGTTTCTTTGTGTTACTACAGGTCTAAGGCAGGGGAGAGAAGAAATGATGCACATGAGACACATGAGGATCAGACCAGAAAATCTCAGGGCCAGAAAGACAGCTCAGAAATTAAGATCGCTGCTCATGCAGAGACCTGAGTTTGCTTATCAGCACCCACACTGGGTAGCTCACAACTACCTGTGACTCTAGCTCCAAGGAAATTCAATGTCTTTGGCCTCCTTGGACACACACACACACACACACACACACACACACACACACACACACTTTTAAATAAAATAAAGATTTATAAAACAAAGAAAGAAAAGAATTGGGTTCAGGCTTTTATCTCAGACAAAGTCAGTGTACCTGGATACAGTTGCTTGTTCTATGGAAGTGAATACCTAGCAATGCTGGCCTATGCATGCATGAGTTTGGATAGACCTAAGAGATTTCTCGATACATTGGAAGCCTTTCATTGGCCCTTATTCAGCTGGGCACACTCTTCCCCATGTGCTTCAGACTGTGTCCCTCTAGTGCAGCCCCTCTCCTTCTATCTGTCCTACTTGCAGCCCACAGTACATGAATGAGCAACAGAAAATCCAGGTCTATCAAACTGTCTATTTCTTCATCCAAGGAAGGGGCAAGGTGGTCATTTGGGCAGACAGGAGAGAAACAGACACTGTGCAACTTGAACTCATTCCCTATGCTGGTCAAGACCAGAGGCTTAAAATCAGAAACAAAATGCCAAGGAATAAGGAAATAAAAAAATAAGGAATGCACATTATAAATGTGCTCTCTCTCCCTTTATCTTTACAATAGCCACGACATAGACATTTCTTTTTATCCCCCACTTTAAAAAACTGATATAAAAACAGCCTAGAGGGGAGAAGTGATTTGTTCCAAGTCGGATAGTTGGGAATCAGCAGCTCTAAAGCTTGAGTATAGGCTCTCAGACACCAAGAGTCTCCAACAGCTAGGAAGGCTCCTTGCAAATCTTGGTGAAGAAACATTCACTAAACACTGTCATATGGCCCAGTTGGTAGAGTGCTTGCCTGGTATGCATGAAGTCCTGGGTTTGTTCCCTGGCACTGCATCAAACTGAGCTTAGCAGTAACCCTAGCACTTAATAGATAGAGACAGAAAAGCATACATTCAAAGTTATCCTTGGTTACTTCAGGAATGTACAGGAAGCTTGGGCCACATAGGACACTGCCTCAAAAGAATTTTTAAATAATCAGTTTCTTTAAAATGTTAAGTTGGGACAAGTGAGATAGGTAAGTAGGTAAAGGTGCTTGCTGCCAAACTGAGAACCTTAGTTCAGTCCAAGGAACCCAAATGGTGAAAGAGGAAAACCAACTCCTGGAAGTTGTTCTTTGACCTTAACACACACATACACACACACACACACACACACACACACCCCACATACACACACACTTGCATGTACACACACCCATGCACACACACGCACATGCACACAATAAGTACATATATACCATAAAAAGTTTTTTTTTTTTTTTTTTAAGATGAGGTAAGACCAGAATCCCACCACTTTCGAGGAAGGCAGGAGGATCAGGAGTCCAAGGCCAGTCTTGGCTACATGGTAGCTATGAGGATGACCTGGGTTACCTTTTCTCAAAAACCAAAAGAGAAACCAAGAGACAACAGAAAACCTATAGTGGAGGGCCAGATAGTTGTCTTAGTTGGGGTTTCTATCACTGTGATAAAGCTACAGGACCAAGAGTAATATGGAATCAAAGGAAGTCAAGGCAAAAACTCAGGGCAGGTGCCTGGAGCAGAAGCCATGGAGAACTGCTGATCACTGGCTTGTTCAGTCTGCTTTTTATACCATCCAAGACCACAGGCCCAGAGGTGACACCAACCTCAGTGGGCTGGGCCCTCCCACATCAATCATTAATCAAGAAAATGCCCCCACAGGCTTGCTCACAGGCCAGTTTAGTGGGGGTATTACTCAACTGAGGGTCTCTCTTCTCAAATGACTCTAACTTGTGTCAAGTTGACAAGACTAAGCAGGACAATTGTTCTATACAAGTGACATGCCTCTCCACAAAGAGGCACATGTGTGCCCACCCTCAACCTTATAGCACAGTCTACTTATTCAAGTAAATAAATGACTCTCAGCCCTGTAGAGAGGCAAAGAACCACACTGAATCAGATGGCACGCTTGCAGGATTGTCCCTGGAGGGGCTTCCAGTGTTCAGATGACACCCAGTGTGACCATCTCACAGTATAAACAGGATTATAGGGGAAACATCTGTGCTCTGCAAAGCTGCTCTAACTCAGCACAAACAAGCTGTGCACACGCCCAAATGCCTAGTGACTTTTGCAAAGAAGACGTCTGGTGACCATCTGGGCTGGACATTGATTACAAGGAGCCTAGACGTGCCTGAGACTGAGTCCTCTGGGTAGCAGGAAGACATATGTACAATTTTATAATGTCAGTGCGACTTGGCGATCATCCTCAGTTCATTCTTTCTTTCTTTCTTCCTCTCTTTCTTTCTCTCTTTCTTTCTTTCTTTCTTTCTTTCTTTCTTTCTTTCTTTCTTTCT
>JADRCD010228618.1:0-20997 GCA_019843815.1 Montemys delectorum
TTGGGGCTAATATCCACTTATCAGTGAGTGCATTCCATGTGTATTCTTTTGTGATTGGGTTACTTCTCTCAGGACTTTCTAGTTCCATTCATTTGCCTAAGAATTTCATGAATTCATCATTCTTAACTGACTAGTTTACATATATATTTCTATATATCCAGAAGGAGGGGCTTTTCTGAAAATACATTAGGAATAATAATTTTGTCCTTGTCACCAACATACCTTGAATGTAGCATAGTTTCCAAAATAAACTTCAACACATTGCTACATGCAGCTCACTAATGGCAGGGCCAAGTCCCATATTTTTTCTTGTAATACACAGCTCAGGATGGATGTCCAAATGATACATGTCCTGTTAACAAATAATGAGTTCATTGTTTGTGGGTTTTCTTTTTCTTTTTGGAAGACTTAACATGTATAACAGACTGACCTTGAACTCACAGGCTTAGTGTCTTTTCTCCCAAGTGGTGGTATTACAGATATGTGCCCTTGTGCTCTGCATAAAATAATTTTTGAAATGTGACTCTTTAAGTGTCCATTTATTTTTATTTATTTATTTTTTAGCAGTTGATTAATCTAAGGCAGGATTTAAAAAAATAAATTAATAATGTTATTTATTACTTGCTATCATATAATCCTATAGTTGATTACCTTTACTTCAAATTCTGTTGTGAAATTTCTTAATGTATGCACAAAATAAAGATGTTTACTATAGTTAAGTAAGTAGATGGAAATCACACTTGGCACATGAATCTCTGGTCACTGATCATTGGATATTGGTTAGTACAACATCATTTCATCTCATGGCCTCTACTTAACTACTTTTTACAAAGATCATGCTTACAAATAAAGTATTGTGTCTATGGGTTGTGAGCAGTCATGTGCTGGAAGACCAGACTCTAGCTGGTCTTGTGTCTTAAAATGTTCATTACGATCTTTTCCTTTGATTCTTCAACCTCTCCCATTCTCTATTTTGTTAAAGTTGCTCTATCCATGCTGTCATCTGTTTCTGTGAAGTAATACTATCTGGAATTATTTGGGCAATATTTATGGCAATCCTATTTTTCCTAACAAGCTGCACATATCATATTTTTCCTGACCTCCACCTATTTGAGTCCTAACTCAAGCTGGATCCACTAACTCACTAAGTGTTTTTGTTTTATTTTACTTTTCCATTTATAGTTCTGCTGAAATCATACCTACAGTTTCAGTATTGCCAATGTCTCTTTCCAGGACATGTTCATATTCCAAAACTTTGCATTCATTGATGTCTACAATACATACTTGTTTGCGTTCACTGTGCATCAGCCCAGCAGAACAGAAGTTAGGAATCCTGGTGTGTGGTTCTCATTGAAATACAATGAAAAGACAGTTTCCTTCAGAGCTACCTTACTAGGGGCTAGATCTTTGACTTTACCTTTACTAGTAAGGAAAGAAATGAACCTCAGTAATTTGGATAAGTTGAAACAAATATTTTTTTTCTGTAATTCACAAACCACCTTCTGTATGTGATACATGGTATATCAGAAACTTTGAGAATGATTTTAAATACTAGGATATTGAAATTTTAACATGGACTTATATCTAAGTTAAGATAACAAAGAGGTAAGGTCCTTATTTGTTTATCAATTTGTACTCATTTATAATGTCTTCATGATGGAGAAGTTTACCTTTGTATTATTTTTACTGATTTTTTTCATCTAAAATATTACTTAGAATGAATTGTTTATGGAAAATAAATATTTGGTGAGGAATATTTTTATTTCTTATCTCTTATTTCTCATATTTAACTTAGTATATATTAATATTTTATTTAAATCCTCCTGGACTATCTCACTCTTCTTTTCATATTATAAAAGTTAAGTTGATATATACAACTGAAGATTTAGATTAGTTGAAATGTATGGTCCAATTGATAGTGTATGTTAACAGCAAATTGCTTTCATTTAAAATGTTACTAACTTTCATATTATTAAAAAATTCAAAATGCGCATGAACTAAAATAGTCAACAATTTGGAATGATTCAGGTATTTTATACTGGTAATTAGCTAAATAATATTTTACATTCATAACATAATATAGCTATGTCCTAATGTTTAAAATGTTTTTTTTTTTCAAGATAGGGTTTCTCTGTATAGCTCTGGCTGTTCTAGAACTCACATTATAGTCCAGGCTGACCTCCGACTCAGAAATCTGCCTGTCTCTGCCTCCCAAGTGCTGGGATTAAAGACATGCACCACCACTGCCCAGCTCTAATGTTTAAAATGTTAACATACTGGTTTGTTTTAAAATACAAATTCTCTACCTAGAATACTTAGTAGGCACTAACTGATTCCAATATGGTTACGTATTAGTTATATATGCACATATAAAAATATAAATATGAATTTATTTGAGGAACATTAAGGAAGAAATAAAGAATACTGAATTTTTTAAAAGAAGTTGGGAGATTTTTCTAGACATTCATATATGACTAGCAAATAGGTGGAGTATCCAAATATTATAGAGTGTTACTGAGTATCATCACTTCTTTAAAAGCTTTGCATATATAATCTCTAATCAATAACATTAATGTTTCTTAAGGGAGTCTTACAACAAGAAATTCTAGTTATAACACCTCACTTTGCACAGTCTGTGTATAAGCAGATCCCATTGTCTACATTGCTTTTGTTCCAAGCCTTTCCTGATTTGCAAGAATAGACTCTTAGAACCCCACTACCGTATGTGTGTGTATGTGTGTGTGAGTTCATAATCTTGTCATGAGTTTCACATTTTAAGACTGATTTTCTATTAAAATTATTTTCTCTCAGCTCATCCTAAATGAAATCTTTATAAAGTCAAATAAATATTTCTTTTTAATTTTCCTATTTTTAGAACCTCTCTCTCTCTCTCTCTCTCTCTCTCTCTCTCTCTCTCTCTCTCTCTCTGTCTCTCTCTCTCTCCAGGACACTGACTTGCATAGATAATATCAGACTTCTGATCTTGCTTTTTAACAGTGTGTAAAATTTATTAGCTTAATTTTGGAAGAAAGGGTAAGAAAATCACACCTTGGTATAGTTTACAATAGTCATTTGTATTAATTTTAATGTGCATTCATTGACAAACTTCAAAGAACCCTAGAGCTATCTTATGACACAGCATGATTTCTAAGAGGCAGATTCTAAAGTAGATTCAAGCAGATCTAAATTTCATTTCATTAGAACAAAAATAAAATAACCTGTCCTACACAACTCATAGTGCTATAATAAAATCTTAATAAAGAAACTAGGAGGAAAGGAACACAGATGGAGGTGAGGAGACACTTTAACAGCTCGTACAAACATACCTTAACTCAGGCCTTGGAGAGATGTAGGACTTGTTATAATTTTGTGTTTGAATGATACACCTACTTTGTGTTCTAATTAGTGAGGCATGATCACTTGTGTTAACTCTATAGGTTTGTGAGGTCAGAAATTAAGTAGTGATGTCCATTTTCTATTTTTCAGGCAGCTAGAAGAGGAAAAATGAACCAATAAGATTTTTTAAAAAAAATACTTTAAAGAAAACCTTACTCTTAGACTCTTAGGCTTAGAGTATATGAAAAATACAGATACAGAACATGAAACTAAAATACGCTAGAATGAACGCCAACATAAAAATGAGTGTACAGGTAATGATTAATTTTGATTGTGTACTTGATTGGATTTGAAAATGCCCCAGAGGTTAATATAGCACACTACACATGTATCTGTGAGAATCCTTTCAGAGGTAATTAGATCTCCAATGCTCTGCCCTAATGAATGTGTCAATCCACTGAAGAGGTAAACCCGTGAACAGACTACTGGGATGTGGTAGACTTTGTTTTCATGGAGGGCTCCTGAGGGAAGTCACCACTAGCATGTCCTTGTTCCTACTCTTATTTTGGTGGCTTAGGACTGTTCCCCTCTGCTTCCTGATTGCATAGGTGGGATCTACCCCACCATGGTTTTCATGCCATGATAGACCATGTCTTTTAAAACTATGAGTCAAAGAAGTCTTTCCTTCTCTAGATTTTAATACAGCAAACTTACAGTCACTATTAAAACATGCTATCACTGAAAGCAGAGTTACTAAAAGATGAGATGCTAGCAAAAGGTTCTGTTGCAAGTAGCAGCAGGTTGTTTTGAATAGCAATCATAGCTGGGTCCTCGGCTTCTACTGCTGCTGACATCATAAAATATGGCTGTGATTCTCTTTGGCTTCATTTCTTCTAGCTTTGGAAGAATGCTAGGGAAAAAATGAAATTGGTTAGAATTGAGTAACAAAAAATAAAAAAAAACACCATATACCAGGAAACACATATGCCAAAAAACAAATAAAAAATTGAAAATGATTTCTTTTTTTGTTTACTGATTTGTTGTGCAACAATGAAGAAATATCAGAAATACAATGAAAAAAATCTTCAAGCAGGATGAAATTAAAACACCTGCAGTTATCTAAAGAGAAAATAGGATCAATGACTACATAGGATGAAGGATTTTCAGAAGTTAATTCTTAAGCTCTCTATCGGTTATTAATGTTTCTCAATTCCCTAGTTCTGTGACCCTTTAACACAGTTTCTCATCTCATGATAACCCCCAACCATAAAATTTCATCGCTGCTCCATAACTGTAATTTTGCTATTGTTATGAATTGTAATGCAAATGCCTGATATGCAGTATATCAGCTATGTGACCCCCAATGGGGTCATGACCCATAAATTGAGAACCACTGATTTAGAACAAGGAGAAGATAGAGAGTTCCTGTTTTCCAGCCATTAGTGAGGAAGAGCAAATGGTCAATAGAGGGAAAAAAGGACAAGAGGGCATCTAGAGCCTTCTGTGTGCCTCCCATGTACCAGGTAGAACATTCACTGTGATGAATGGTTTTCACTGATAAATCCTTGCATCTGACAGATGGACAGTACCTTTTCTCTTAGACTTTAGGCACTCTCCCTGCCAGCTTAAGAAGTTCCTTTAATATGAATAATACAACCTTTGAGTATAATAAGTTCTGCATTACAACTTAAAGAACCCTACCCTAAGTCAAAATGTAGACTAAAAGATAACACACTCAAGGACACAATAAGTAAGTAGAATGATTAAGTATTGCCTTGTGATCTATGGGCATTGCTCACATATGCTGACCTGGGGCTAGCCTTATATTTTCCTTCAAAGAGCATGATGTCTCTGCTGTGTCTTCCTGCTTTTTACTTCCTGAAGTTGTTTACAAGTATTGGAAAATTCCTTGGTCTGTCCCTTAGCTGTCCATTAGAGTATGTTTCTCCCAACTCAATAAAGTCAATAAAATATACTCCTTAGTTTCCCAAATATTTTATTATCAGGATGACTGAGAGAGGAAACTATAGTAACTATAGTCCTTACAGAAGCATACATACATACAAGCCTTTTGGGAATAACAACCCAAATAAAGATGTGACCACTTTAGGCCACTTGTCAATCAAGTCATCTGCCTTGTCATATATTTTGCATAGGAATTGAGTTGTATACATTTAAAATGTAATTATGAGTTCAGTAATATTAAGTATTGCTTTTGAACTTTCTTTGAACTTTAAATGACACATTGTAGGTTACATCTGAGTTTCTTAGGCTATTCTGTAGTTAAAATAAAAGTGCAGGTTGATACTTTATAGGACACATCAGAAAGAATGACAAGCAGTTCAACCAAAATGGTCTGCAGTTAGAATTAAAATAGTGGTGAATGAATAACTGCTGGGATCCTAAAATCTGCACTGATTTTTTCAACTTAAATATAATCTAGTACATAGTTGATAGCTATTGCTTACCCTATCAATATCAACTCTAATTCAGTTACTCAGGAGGTTATAACCCTCAGAAATTACCTGTCATTCCTCATAGTATAAAAGTTGGTATGTGCACCTGTATAAATATGACTGCTCATTGGTCAACAGGCAGTACATTTGTGGTCCTGACCCTCACTGTGCATATTGCTCTGGAGATCTGGCCCATCTCTCACTGGCTGTAGCACTCAGGAGAGTGGATGCTACACACCTCACCCACACAACACAGTAGAGCTTATCCTGGTGGCAGGGGTATGGGTGAGCTGGACAGAGGGGCATTAGTTTGGGAGAACTGACCCCCCCACAGTCATGGGGGCATAGCTACCAATATGATTTAACAAACACACACACACACACACACACACACACACACAAACACACACACACACACACATACACACATCCTTGACACCTCCTGCAGTCAGGAATACTGCTCACAGCTTCAAGAGCTCAGGAAAGGTAGCCCTGCCCCTGACTAGCTGTAGCACTTGGGAGAGCAGGCTCTGTAGCTCAAGTAGACAACACAGCAGAGCTGACCCTGGTTGGGTTATAGGAAGAAGGTTAGCTTGCCCTACCACTCATATGCCCTAAGGGGGCATGGTACAAGTGAGGATCCCTCTCCACTGTTCTCACTTCCTGCAGCAATTCAGATAACTTGCCCTGGGGTCATGAATATAGGCAAGCTGAGCTTGCCTTCTGCTTATGGCAACACTGGGTGGTCTAGATGGAGCAGTGCTGAGGAGTCCTCCCTGGTGGTATAGATAAAGGTAATCTGGAAAGCTGACTAGCTCAGCTACTACTCAGGCCCAGACCAAGGGCTCTGAATTGGCCATCTCAAAATTTGTATCATCTGTGAATGGTTGGGACTGTGACAGTGCCAGTCCTGCTAATCCAAAGCGGCATTATCTCCATGACATAGAGCAATAACAGGATAATCAGGAGGAGTTCTAAATAAAGATCTAATATTGATAGTGTCACAGGACCCAGAGATCTCAAACAAGACCAATGACTCATTGCAATGAATATTTTGAAATGAAGATGTATGGACAGAGGAACATAGCACGGGGCGTACTGTAATATACTACAGCTTCCACAATGAGATGTTTTTTATGCTCTGATTTTTTTGTTCTTGTTGTGTTTATTTCTGTGAGTTTTTTGTGGAGGGGCAGTGGTTACACAGACAAAAGGGAGATACAAGAGGACAGGGAGATGAGCGGGACTACTGAGCATGATGGGAAACTCACAAATAATCAACAAAAGTTAAAGAAAAAAAAAGTTTACAATCCAGGATCAGATTCAAAGAAAATAAAATTTCATGAAAGAAGTGAGCTAATGTTCATGAATTTTTTTGTTTGGAAGAAAATTATTTTTATATTTTTGTATACATTTCCCTGAATTAATGGTCCTCTGGTGTTTTAGATCTTATGACAATTAGCTTTATTAAAATATGCACTGGCTATTCAAATTACTTTCCTTTTTCAGATAGAGGTGCATCATTTACTCAAATGTATTTTCAGTCACTTTCCTCTTTAATTTATACACTGAAAGTGCGGCATGTCTACTTAATATGTGACATACACATATTCATTTAATGTGTGATTTATGAATGTCTATTTAATGAAAGTTTAACTTGAAGACACCCATAAAAATGTAAATTTTATCTATATGACTAAAATGTGTATATGTTTTAAAATGGATTGTGAATACTTATGAGGCATTATTTAATGTTCTTTCTTTTCATCAACACAAAAGGAATGAATGAATCAAATGCTATTTCTTTGAAATTATAAACTTTTACACTTTCAAGGGATCATAAAAACAATCTTTTATTAATAAGGGAACAAGTATCTGGATAATTTTGTAAAATCTCCAAGCACTCCATTAAGCAAAATTTTCCAAAATATTATTAAAGGATTAAGAAATGAATAACAGTGATTTTCTTGAAGTGTATTACTAATTTAAGGGGCTACTTTAGTCATCATTTCTAGAAATAATAATTTCAAAGTAAGTTGCCAATTATTTTAAACCTCCTTTCAATGACAAATTTAGAAACAGGGCTTCCTAGCAGTTGATAAGACTGAGTGTCATCAATGTTTTAATAACTACAATATTTCTCTAGTTCTTTGCTGCACCTTTACATTAGACATGCTGCATTTGAGCCTTGATTGGTTACACTTGCTATTCTGTTGTGTTATAAACTATTTAGAACTATGTACTTGTGATTACAACTTGAATTTAAGGTGGCTTGGTTTTACATTTTGTCTGTTGTCCTTGCACTCATCTTTACTCATTAGTATTTAACATTAGAATGATGTAATATTCATATGGGCATTCATCCATAGCATGCAATCAAAAAACTGTTATGATTGAAAATGAATGAATAAATTTGAGGTATGTTTTGCTATTACCATTTACATTAGTATTCAATGAACTTATTAATTTTATTTCTTTGACACTCACTAAAATTATAGAGAATTAACATTTCAGGATGACTACACCCCAATCTCTCTAACTACTACTAATAAATAATATATTAGTTATTATATTATATATATAGTTTTATTCTTTTTTGTACTGTATGAAATTTTATTACAAGACTTATATTTTTAAATTACATTTATGTAAAAGTCAATTTTATACTTTTATTCACCAGAAGTAATTGTTATCATGGAGGATTACTGCTGAATAAGCTCAATCTTTCTAACTTTGAATTCTGGCTGGCTGTTTTAACTCAGCTGTTCTGGCTCAAACTCCTCTCCTGCCTGACTGATTCAATCTGGCTTCTCTCGGCTTTTAACTGAACTGTTTTTGCTTGGCCTCAAAGTAACTCTAGCAATTCTATTTGTCTGGCTTCTTCTTATTGTCTGGCTTTAACTGCCTCAGCTGAGTTACACCAAACTACATGAACTTGAGAATGAAATCAACTTCACTGTGCTGTGCTCACTGAACTAATTTACAACTGACTGAACTCAGTTCAGCTGACACCATCACATTGTCTGAACTCTATTGAACTGCACTGAACTCAACTCCACTCAACTGGACTGACTCTCTCTCCCTGTACTGTTCTTATATAACTTTTCTGTGTTGTTATCATGACAGTTAAGTGTATACTTTTTCTGTCAAATCTTCCTTTGATCCCTCACTTTGTACCTCAATTAGAAGTCATTGTCTGGGATTAAAGGTGTATACTAAGGGTATGTCTGTATTACAACAAGTGTAGTCCTGTTACTGAATTAAATTTTATCTACATGTTTTTCTAACATTAAATAAACCATTTTCATGTATTCAACTGCATCAAAATATGTAAATTCAAACAGTTTACTTTCACAGAGTGACTGAAGCAGAAGAAAGCAAAGATCTAAAAATAAAAATCAAATACCAGTGTAAGTCTGGATGGTGTGTTCATTTATTTAGTGTACTTTTCCTTCAAGGGTATAAAGTTGTGGAAGTATAAATGGAGAATAAAAAAGAGCAAGTATTCTGTTTCCCTATGAATAGTTCCAAACACATGCACTTCCCCCACACTCTCATACACACACACACACACACACACACACACACACATACACGCACACACAAATTCATAGCATGAACATACACATATAGATAGACACACTAACACATACATAACTGCTCCTACACACACATTTACACACACACATGCACACACATAAACACACACCCATCCCGACATACATATTCACCAACACATTAACATGCTCTAATGTTCTTGTAGGAATACAGAAGAGAATTATACAGGTCAGAAAAGTAGAGAAAGCAGAAGAGGTTTCATTTTTAGAAGAATTAAGAGTTCAATTTTGAGCAAAATGAGTGAAATCAATGTTTTTAACATTAATAGGAAAATCACTTTAGACGTTAAGAATGCAGCTTAGTACTGAGCATGTGCCTATAATGTCCTGGACATGATAATAGCACTGTTAAAAGAAAAAGAGAGAGAGAAATAAAGAGAGAGAGAAGGAGAGAGGACAATAAAGAAGAGGAGGATGAGGAGAAGAAGATGAAGAAGAAAAGGAGAGATGGAAGAAGAAGAAGGAGGAGGAGGAGGAGGAGGAGGAGGAGGAGGAGGAGGAGGAGGAGGAGGAGGAGGAAAAGAAGAAGAAGGAGAAGGAAAAGGAGAAGGAGAAGGAGAAGGAGACGGAAAAGGAAGCAAAAATAAATACTTATCCTTGAGATGGATTTTGGTTGAACAAGATTATTATAGAATCTATCCATCATGAAAATTTTGATAAGAATCTTAAAATAAATAACTCCTTTCACAACAAATAACAAAAAGACATAAAAGTAAGAAAGGGTTCAAATTGAATGAAACAAGGCATGGAAACATTAATCATTTATATATTTGTTTTTTTTCCACCACTGTTTTTAACAGAAAAATATCAGGGCTTAAAGACTGAGTTTTGCAGAAAATGAATATTGCACAATTGGGATTTAAGTCCAGGTGCAAAAGACCCATTATTGTCACTACCACCCTTTGTCCATTAGAATGTCATGGTACGCCAAAAAAACACAAACTGCTTTGTTTTCTTGCTGTGTTTACCCCCTAGAAATTCACTCTTGTGTTAATGTGTCTGAAAGTGTTGAGATACAGTATATTAAATAGCCTGAACTGACTTTGAGCCCCTCATCTCTTTACTCTACCTTCATGGTGCTACATTTCCCAGCATGATCTACCAAGTCTGACTCAACACATCAGTGTCTGAACTTTTTAACCTCAACATCTGTTTGATGTTAAGGATGGAAATACAATCACAAAATAAATATGCATGCTCTTGTCTTTGAGAAGTGTGCATCATGTTTTTTCTCTTTATTCTTAGTGTGGCATCTCCCACCTGTGCAGCTTCTTCTGCTCTCAAACAGACTTATTTAGTGACTTAAATACTCTCTTTTTATCTCTCCTTCAAGATGCTTGGGAATTTGTTGGTTTTGTTATTGTTGTTGCTGCTGTTTGTTTATTTTGATGTTGTTTAGTTGTTTGGTTGGTGTCTTAGTCAGGGTTTCTATCCTGCACAAAACATCATGATCAAAAAAAGCAAGTTGCAGGAGAAAGGGTTTACTCAGTTTACACTTCCACATTGCTATTCACCACCGAAGGAAGTCAGGACAGGAAGTCATATAGGATGGGAACTTGAAGGCAGGAGTGGTTTCAGAAGCCATGGAGGGATATTACTTACTGGCTTGCTTCCCCTAGTTTTCTCAGCTTACTTTCTTATAGACCCAAGAATACCAGCCCAGGGATGGTACCATCCTACAATGGGTTAAGCCCTCCCTTCTTGATCATTAATTGAGAAAATGCTTTACCACTGAATCTCATGGAGGCATTTTTTAAAGAGAGGCTCCTTTCTCTGTGATAACTCCAGGTTGTGTCCAGTTGACACACAAACCATCCAGTATAATTGACCCCTTGTCAACTTAACTTGGCCCTGTTAGAATATGTATAGCATTGTTGGAGTAGGTGTGTCACTGTGGGTGTAGACTTTAAGACTCTTATTTTAGCTGTCTCGAAGTCAGTATTCTGCTTACAGCCTTCAGATGGAGATGTAGAACTCTCAGATCTTCTTGCACCATGCCTTCCTGGACACTGGCATGTTCTCACCTTGATGATGATGGACTGAACCAGTAAGGCAGCCCCAGTTGAATGTTGTCCTTTATAAAACTTGCCTTGGTTATGGTGTCTGTTCAGAGCAGTAAAACTCTAAGACAGAAATTAATACCAGCATAGTGAGATATTCCTGTGACAGCCTGATCATATTTTTGGGAGGACTGAGGAAGGACTTTGACCTAGAAGTGCCATTGGGTGTTAAGAGCTCTGTGGGCTGTTTTGTAGGAGCTTGGATGATAATGTTGAGACCAATTCAAACAATGGAGGCCTGGCTTGTGAAATTTCAGAAGGAAGATTAAAGACTCTTATCAGGGCTGTTGCTGTTTTGATTGTGAAAATTCTGTGATTTTGGTTAGCTGGGGCTGAAGAATCAGCTGTGATTAACAGAATACCAGAACTACTAAAGAAAAACCTTTGTATTACTGAGACTATTGATGCTGGTTAGCTGGAACCAGGAAATTAGTAGTGAATAGGAAGAGACCAGCATCACTGAGGAAAATCATCTTGGAAATGTTTCTGAGAGCACAAAGAAGCTATGTTCCAGAAATAGACAAGGTTGTATCATCTGCTGCAGGTGTATTTGGTAATGTGTAAAAATCACCCAGGTGGTACTGGTGTTGAAGGCATGAAGGGTACATGAAGAGCAGCTGAGGCTTGGCACTGTGAGAGGCCATGAAAGCCCATTGGTGAAGGTGCAGCTCCAGTTGCAATTGATGGTCCAGGACTAAAGGGGTCATGCAAAGGAGTTGAGGCTTGGCACCATTGAAAAGAGCCTATGAGAGGCTATTGGTGAAACCTAGTTGCAGTGGGAGACAGCAGTGTTTTGGAGATGCTAGTACCATGAGATGGCCATCAAAAGCAGCAGCAGCAGTGAAGAACAGGAAGCTGGAGCTTAGAAAACAAGGTGTGCGCTACAAGGGGTAGAGCTGGAGAAGTGACTCAAGCCTTGGAAGAACTCAGCTCATGAGTGGATCCATGATAAGAGTTTGATTTTGCTTTTGATTATGACTGTGCCCTCAAATTTTCCCCTCTTGAAGGAAGAAAATATTTTAGTGGAGCCCACAGTTAAGAGACTTTCAATTGTAAAAAGACTGAATTTTAAGAGATTGGATATTTTAAAGGCATTGAAATTTTAGTATGTAAGAATTTGTAAAGACTATGAGACTTTTACTGTTATTTAGATCTTGGCGATGAGTAAGAAAGTAAGGAGTGAGGCTTAATAGTGATGTGTTTATGTGTCAAGTTGACAAGGGGTCAATTGTACTTGCTGAGTTTGTGTGTCAACTTGACAAAAACTGAGGTTTTTAGACAGTGTCTTGCTATTAAGTCTCTCTAGCTATCTGACACTCCAAATCTTACCAGGTTAGCCTTGAACTCAGAGATTCATCTGCCTCTGTCTCATTTGAGCTGGGATTAAAGTTTTGAACCTCCATGCCTGGGCTATGCCAAGGAATTTTTGATAATATTTAAACTAAAAGCAAACCACAGTCTTAAGAGTGCTACATTGCATTAGCTATCAATTACTATAAAATAACATTTGATGACATTTGATTAGGATAACATATTTATTTGGGCTCACATTACAGAGGATTCAGTCCAACCTTTTGGATGAGACACATACTTTGGAAGACTGACAATGTAGTGTTACTGTAATAGGAATATATATACGGGAACTAACTGGTGGAATCCTCAGCCAGGAAACAAGGTGAAAAAAGAGACATGGAAGAATGTTTCACTGTGGAAGTTGTAATGGCTCACAGAGAATTCCAAAGTACACACTTTTGTCCACACTTCTTTACTTGCAATTGTTCACTTGCTTGTTGGTCTGTGGTTTCTAATATCCTATCAATACTGGAACTTCCCTGGGACTCCTCTTGGTTTCAAGGGTAGAAGGTGGGATATAATAGGAGAGGCAGATGAGTGAGATTGGCATGCATAGTGTGAAATTCACAAAGAACCAATAAAAATTAAAAACAAAAAACTAAACGTGGTTTCACAATTTCCCTTCAAGGGCAGGCATCCAAAAATTAAGGACCACTGGAAAAATCTTGCCTCTTGCCAGGTGGTGGTGGTGCATGCCTTTAATCCAAGCACTTGGGAGGCAGAGGCAGGCGAATTTCTGAGTTCGAGGCCAGCCTGGTCTACAGTGTGTTCCAGGACATCCAGACCTACACAGAGAAACTCTGTCTCGAAAAACCAAAATAAATAAATAAATAAATAAATAAATAAATAAATAAATAAATGAAAATTCCTGCCTCTTAAAATGTCTTCTATCTCCTAAAGCCAAACTACTTGACTAGGCCTTCAGCCAATGGATCTCCAGTGACACAAAACCTCCAAGCTATAAAACATGCATGTTTGAAATATTTTAGCAATGAATAATATTTTATATAGATAGATATACAGATATAGAAATAGAGAGAGATAGAGATAGGGATATGCATGTTCATGTGTGATTAAAATGATATAAATATTTTGAGTATTATCTGTATGGATAGATATTTTAAATGTGTAGAGGACAGTCAGTTTTCTTCTTTAACATATGTATTCTTTAATTTGAATATCTTTAAAGTATCAGGGAATAGTTTTGAAATACTATTATTATATTTATAATATCATAAAATATCATATAATTATTCTTATATGACCTTGGACTTTCTACAATATAGGAATCAGCTTATTATATTCTTGTCCTCCTTGTGATTATATCATTATAAACTGAATCTTGGTTTCAATGTAATCAGGCATTATCGGTAATTGGTCAAGATTCTTCTAAAGTGTAGATGACAGGACCTTAAGAAATTCCCTGGGTCACAAAATGCTAAGGTGTTATATGTCTTAAGACAAAAAGTAATGGTTTCATGGCAACATTTATACAAGATCTCTTATATAACATCAATACAAGAATAAAGGGTCTGAGATACTTAAGGCTAGTAGGATTGTTTTAAATGTAGAATATATTTATTATAATCTAATAAATGTTATCAGATAAAAGTTACTAATTGTAAAAATAAACCTAAAGGATGACAAAAATAAATGCCATTTGTTTGTTCAACAATTTCATGGTTCAAACTGTAAAATGTAATGCTTTACAACCCTGATGATCTTTAGCTTAGGAACGTAATTGTTCTTGCTGGAATCATTACTATTTTAGAGATTACAGAAGCTTGCTGACTTCTATTTTTTAAAGTGACATTTAAATTATCAGAAAGAAGAAAAGCAGTGAAGGAAAGCTGAGCAGCATTGTTAAGATTAACAATTAATGATTTGTAACTGTTTAATGTCCTTTATTGAGTGGTGTTCAGTTTGACCAGAAATGTAACTGAAACTGTTTTTTAAAACACTTTTATATTTGGATTATTTGGAATAAAAGAGAATATCCATATTTATGTTACAAAATACATTTTTTTCTTTTTTGCACATTTAAATATAAAATAGATTCAAGATTCATTTGGCTCACTGAATATCAGCCCTTTCTTTTCTATATTGTTGGGACAACAAAAGTTAGTTTTACATTTAGAATTATCAAAATAATATACTTTAAATATCAGTGAAGTTTCATGTGTTCATTCATTTTATTTAGTTTATAGTAAGAGCCATAAATTAACTTTCAGCTACTTTGTTTGCCTTCCAACATATTGAATTAACTAATACTGATTACATATATAGTGATCTATATATATGCATATATGTATATGTGTACATGCATATGGTTTTTAATAATGAGATTTCTAATAGAAAAGTTTTGAAAAAGAAAAAGTACAAATGAATCAATTATTATGAATCAATCTATCAAATATGTGTTACGGTAGATGAAATAATTTAAAATATGCATATGAAAGAGTAAGAGAAAATATAGAGTGGTATAGAGTAAACTGAGAGCCTCACATTGTAAATATCAGCACTCTATCATGGAGCTATAATCCTATTTTGGAAGAATAACTTTGAATAGAAATCATGGGAAGACTCAATCAAGAAATACTCTGTAATCTTCATTAACTAGCTGAATATAAAAAGTTTTAAAAACTGAAATTAAATTATACAATGAAATATTCTGAGGAAGGAAATGGAGATTCAGGAAACATGAGGGTATAATGTAGGGATAGAAAAGAAAATAGTAAAATATTGTCATCCCACAACCTGTTAGTTATAACTGAAGAATTTTAGACATAGTTCTAACACAATTTATTTAGGAAAAAAATACTGTACCCTGGCCACACAGACATAGAATAGAAAAGGCATGTATTTGGAAATGTATGCATTAGAATATTTGCATAGGAATTCAGAGGAGAGATAAAGGGACCCTAGGTAATGATATTGATATTGCAATACAGAGAATTATAAGAACCAAAGATCTTTGTTGTGACCAGTTTGACAAGATGCTCTTGGTCTTCCTGCAACTTGATATGCCAAGATTGGTTGATATCTATGGGAGGCTTTCCTTTTTCTGAATAGAAAGGGTGAAGGAGTAGATGTGGTGGGAGAGAGGAGGAGTGACAGGAAGGAATGAGAGGGTACCAAGGACCAGCCTTGGCTTGGAGAGAGTCTCTAAGGAAGGGGTATTTTGGAACAATGAAAAGAACCATCATGATATTCAAGCTGACAGCCTTGTGTGCTGCTCCTAGTGCTCTCTAGATGGCTCATCAAGATAACTCAAATCTCATAGACCAAAACCCATATTTTATTTACATATCAACTCAATTTTCCAACCCAGGTTCCTTTTTTGATTATCCCACCAATCTGTATTTTTTTTAACTTATCTCCTGACTCCTAAGAAAAGAGAAGCAAGTCTTATTTTTAACATTGCAAATGAATTCAGAGATCTGCCTCTCTTTGTAAGCAAAGACAATAATCTAGCAGGGTGGGATCTGGCTCTGAGATCATAGCCCCTCCATGCCTCACCTAAATTTGCACTGTCCCAGACTGACCTTGAACTCAGGAATCTGCCTGCCTTTGTATCTTTCTGACAAACTGGCTCATAGTACAGCTGCCTTTGTTCTTTTACATCTGTGAATCCTCTCATATAATTCATATTGCACCCTTACATTTTGCTAGTTGAAAAATTACATATTTTTGAACTCATGTTTTCAAGGTTCTTTCCCACAGCTTTAAGTGCTGTCCTGAACATCATAGTGTTCTACCATTTTGTTGCAATATTAGATACATCCCTATTTCCTGAACTCAGACTGTCTCTAATTATTATGAAGTCATTAACCTTGGCATAAAGGACATTTCCCAATAACCTTGGCAGGAAGAACATCTCTCAAAGGAGGAACATAAACTAAATTATGTACATTATTATACAAACAAGCCTTAAGCCTAGCAACCATCAACTCTTGTGAAGGCCCACTCCCAGCTGGTTCTGCTTCTAGGGTGGGAAGCATGTCACTCTGTCTCTTTTACATGACAGAACTTGGCAGAAGAGGGGGGAGAGGAAACTCTTCAGGATGTAAATGAAGTAAATTAATCAATTATAAATTTTTAAAATTTCTATTTTTTAGTTTTTTCACTATGTATTTTTCACATTACATCTTGATTGTATCTACCCTCCTATCTCTCTCTCACACAGCTTCTCCTCCATCCCCATCTCTTCTGAGAAGGAGGAGTGCCCCCGACTTGTGTACCAACACAGTAGCACATAACTCATTGAACAACTACACACATCCTCTCCCACTGAGGCCAGACAAGGTTGCCCAGTTAGGTAAACAGGATCCACAGGCTGGCAAAAGAGTCAGGGACAGACCCCTGATGCAGTTGTTGGAGGACCCACTTGAAAAATAACCTGCACATCTTCTACATATGTATATGAAGGGCTTAGGTTCAGCCCTTATATCTCCTTTGATTGGTGGTTCAGTGTCTGGGAGTCTCCAAGGATTGAGGTTAGTGAAGTCTGTTGGTCATTTTGTGGGGTCCCTATCTCATCCAGTTTCCTCAATCTTTCCCCCAACTCTTCCACAAGACTTCCAAACTCTATCTAATATTTGACTATGGGTCTCTGTGTCTACTTTAGCCAGCTGCTGGATGGAGCCTCTCAGAGAGCAGTGGTGTTAGGCTCTTGTCTGCAAGCATAACAGTGAATCATTAATAGTGTCGTGTCAGGAATTGGTTCTGCATTATGGGATAGGTCTCAGGTCAGACCAGTCTTTGCTTGGCCTTTCCCTTCATCTTTCCTTTATCTTTATGCCTGAACTACTGGAAGTGAGAATGAATTTTAGGTCGAAGGTTTTGTGTGTAGATTGATGTCATTATCCCTCCACTGGGAGTCTGTCATGGCTGCAGGAGGTGGACACCTCCAAGCTCCATATTCCTCACTACTAGAAGTCTCAGCTAGAGTACCTCACTGACTCCCTGGATCCTGACCAATACTAGGTCTCTCGCAAGTCCTAGTGATGCCCCCCATCCTCACCTTACTGTTCATTCTCCATGTCCTTTCTGCTAAGCTCTCTCTATACTTGATTTCCCCATACTCACTACCCTTCTCTGTCCCATTTTCCACCAAGTTTCCTCCTTCCAAACTCCTCTGATAATTATTCTCTTTCCCCTTCTGAGTGAGATGCAAGCATTATCCCTTGGGTCCTTCTTCTTATTTAGTTTCTTTTGGTCTGTGGATTGTACCATGTAAAATAACCATTCTGTATGTTATGGCTAATACCCACTTGTTAGTACATACCATGCATGTCCTTTTGGATATAGGTTACCTCACACAAGATGATATTTTCTATTTCCAACCATTTGCAAATTTCATGATGCCCTTATTTTTAATAGCTGAGTAGAATTCCATTGGGTAAATGAACCACATTTTCACATCCATTCTTCAGTTAAGGGACTTCTGGGTTGTTTACAGTTTCTGGCTATTATGAATAATGCTGCTATGAACATAGTTAAGCAAATTCCCTTGTTGTATAGTTGAACATACTTTACTTATATGTGTAACAGTTGCTTAGTTGGGTCTTGAGGTGGAATTATTTCCAATTTTCTGAGAAACTGCCTAATTGATTTGCAGGATGGTTGTACAAGTTTTCACTCCTACCAGCTATGAAGGAGGGTTCCCCTTATTCCATATCCTTGCCAGCATGTGCTGTTGTTTGAGTTTTTCATCCTAGTCATTCTGATGGGTAAATCTTAGCACCATTTTGATTTGCATTTTCCTGGTAAGTAAGGGTGCTGAATATTTCTTTAAGTCCTTAGAGAGTCCTTCCTTGAGAATCCTCTGTTTACTTTATTACCCCATTTTTTAATTGGTTAACTTTGTTGGTTTCTAAGTTCTCCACTTCTTTATACATTGTGGATATTAGCCCTCTGTCTGATGAAGGTTTGGTGAAGGTCTTTTCCCGTTCTGTAGGCTGCCATTCTGTCCTATTGACAGTCTTCTTTGCTTTACAGAAACTTTTGATTTCATGAGGTCCCATTTATTAGTTGTTGATCTTAGTGCCTGAGCTGCCAGTGTTCTATTCAAGAAGTTGTCTACTGTATCAATACATTCAAAGCTATCCCCCGTTTTCTCTTTTATTTGATTTAGTGTTTGCAGTTTTACTTTGATCCACTTTAACTTGAGTTTTGTGAAGTGTGGTAAATACGGATCAATTTACATTCTTCTACAAGCAGATATCTAGTTATATAAGCCTGTCAGCCTTTTGGATAAGATCAAGTTTTTTGTTTGTTTACTTGTTTGTTTTTAATCTATTACCTGAAAGCCAGATGGGCTACTGAAAGAGAAAATAAATTGATTTGAAAATATGTATGAAAAGTGAATTAAAATACATTTTAAGATAATATTTTCATTCCCCACTTATTTATTCATATTGCCATTTGATCTTAAGCCTCTTATCTTTCACCACCTCTCTACTGAGATGATTTAAGAGTGCACAAGTAAGAGACTACAAGTTCAAGTGAACACCAAGAAGCCTCTTCTGATAGTCAGAATTCAAAGGTCTTTCAAATATATAAGGGACACTAGTTAGGTGAATATGTGGTAAAGATTCCATTTGAAATATATTTCCAAATTCTAAGATATTTAAGCAAAATGGAACAGAATAACTCACTGAAATCTTTTACACTGATCTTTCAGCAATTAATGAGCATCTTCTCATTTTCATGAATTTTTCTCAGTTCTTAACATTCAAACACTATAAAGTCTTATTTAATAGATTTAACATATAACATACATGAATCATCTATTCATGTTACTGGCTTATGGAGGGATATAGTGATGAACTATCTGTTTGATTTGAATTTATAGTATAATATCTGAGTGTGAAAACTTAAAAGATATTTTATAATTTGCAAAAAGCATTTAGCTTAGTGGCTTTATGATGAATAGATAAATCATAATGGATTTACAATTGGATAAATGGATAAAGCTTGGTATAATCATCTATATTGTTTCAATCATAATGTTCTTATCTATATATTAAGAAAATGCACATGCTAAAAGTATGGGTTCTTACTTATCTCTAACCTTCATTTCATAACATATAAGTTTAATCTCACTCATATTCATATGATATTTAATCATAGGTCATATTCATCTCCTAATTTTTAGTTTATAATGTAAGTCTTGTGGCATTTATTTGAATCCAATAGTAGTGAATAAATGCAATTAGATACTTTATCTCATGGAATGCATATCCTATAAACAAAAAATAATAATCAGGTAAAGCTTTATGATACATTATTTCATAAGTTGATGCAATGAGAAAAATATATTGGCCACAAAGAATTTTAATAAAAGAGGAGTTAACATGACTGGATGGGACTCCACATTAGATCAGACATAACTGAGAAACAATATGCTAAACTATCCTTGTTTAGAGGAAGGAATCAAGCTTGCAGAAACACAGAGACAGGAGGAATTGTATTTTGAACATTTGTGTAGGAAGTTTGGCTTGGACTGATCAAGGATCAGAAGGAACATGAACCACCTATGGTCAATTTAACCAGGGTTAAGTTTATACAAAGGGAGATCCTTGAAATACCTGGTCTGTAGTTTGTGCTCATTTCTACAAGCAACTCCTCACTTGAATAAAGTAATCATTCAGGGGTGATTCTAGTTGGCTGCTAAGTGTAAATTTGCTTTTACCTGTATTTAAACATACCATATTACTCCCCATTAAATAGAAGAGCATCAGTGGAATTAGAGTTGCAAAGGTGCTTACATAGTAAGATTTTGCAAATACTTAATAATTTATGTAAAAAACTATATGGAGACATATAGTATAGTACTGTGAAATCACAGGCTTTATAACAGATATTTAAAGTTTCATATGATTACAAATATTAAAGCAGAATTGTTTTAAGTATTCTAACATATTTTAATTTAGAATTAACTTGTTTTTAGATGTGCCAATCAGCCATAATGTAGGCTAGCTTGTTTCTTAAGTTATGTGTTTAAAAGGCATATCAGTTAGTAATTGTTGTTCATCCTAAGAGGCTGCAAACCCTTACAGCTCCCAGGGACCCAACCACCAATCAAGGAGTATACAGGGTGGGACTGAATGTTCTGGCAGCATGTGTATAGTAGAGGATTGCAAATTCGATCATCAATAGGAGGAAAGGACC
>JADRCD010228618.1:21097-31248 GCA_019843815.1 Montemys delectorum
TGTGGCAGCATGTGTATAGTAGAGGATTGCAAATTCGATCATCAATAGGAGGAAAGGACCTCGGCCTTGTGAAGGTTTTGTGCCCCAGTGTAGGGGAATGCCAGGGCCAATAAGTGGGAGAAGGTAGGGTGGCAGGCATGGGGAGGGGGGAGGCAAAAGTGGTTTGTTCTTGTTGTTTTTGTTTGTTTGTTTGTTTTTTGGAGGGGAACCTGGGAAAGGAAAAATTTACATGTAAATAAAGAAAATATCTAATAAAAAAAGGCATATCAGTCTACCACCTAAATTTGAAACACAATTGATGAGAATGTATTATTTATATACCAGAGATATTGAAGGAGATGAAAACAATTGGAAAATTAAAATATGATGTAGTAGTAGTAGAACTTATGTATGCTTAACTGCTTAAATCTTGAAGAAATATGTGTAAAAAAATAGTAGGGGGAGGATAAGTAAAGGAATGATCCTATCATTGCCTTGAAACTGAGAAATACATTCTTATAGTTATCTGAACTACATTTACTACAGGAAACTGAGAAACACAGTCTATGTGGTGTATTTCTACCTAGATAGTTCAACATAGAAAACTAATTACAGAGATGTAAAAGGAAGACAAAGCAAGTTAGATATGATGTTGATAAGAAGTTGTGGTGACAACACAAGAGATTGACAAAAAGAAAGTAGAGGTTAGTAGAGAAGGTTTAAAGCAAAGGGCAGAGGTGGAGAGCATGGCTAGGAATAACTAGCTGGCTTATAAGATTGAACTTTCAGTTACAGAGGAGAAGCTATTTGGCGAGATGTAAACCACAAAGAACTTAAAGTCACAGAGGCAATAGTCACACAGAACATAGGAAAAAGAGTACATGCACTGATGTCATTGTCCCCCACCATCCATCTCCATGTAGGGGCTTCCCATTGTGCAGGACTAACTCCAGAGGAACATTTAAAAGTCATGCTGATACAGCACCACATTGTCAGAATGCTTGTTATTGCATCATACACCGAGGAGAGGCACAGCCAGGTGTGAAGCTGTGAAAAGAGGAGAAAGCCTGATTGTATGTCAGGTGCAGAAGTGTAAAATGTACCACTAGAGAAAGAGAAGCAGAAAATCTATATGAGTTCTTATAATGAAAGGCAAATGTTCTCACAAATCCTCAGTAGTAACACATTCAAAAGTTCCTGCCTGGCAGTGCTGACAAAGATAACACAACACCTAATCTGAAATAACAATCTCAAGTGTGAGTTCCCTTGCCTAATTTAAAAATCTAAATGTCATTTTCATCCCTTAGCATTATTTCTAAGGAGAAAAAAATACTTCTTAGTTGCATGAATCTCCCTTTAACATTTTCCTTTCACCTCACTCAAACTAGAAACACACAGAAAATTTATAATGCTGTCTCTTTAACAAAATGTGTTACTATTATTTAAATACACCCTCTTGGAGACAAGGCGAAGGAGGAATGGGATGAGGAATTGTGGGATGGGGGACTTGGAGGGGGGACAACAACTGGAATGTAAATAAATAAAATAATTTTTAAAAAGTAAAAAAGAAGTAATATTTCATAGAAATGGCCCATTTTATCATTTACTGAGTAATATTTTAACAAACAATTTGTATCCTGGTTTTGTACACACACTGAGTACATAGGAAATTTGTATGATTAAAATATTAAATTACACTATTAAAATGTAGATAAATGGGATATTTAAACATATGTTTGCATATGGTATGTGTGTTTATGTGTGTTTGTGTTTGTGTACGTGTGTGTGTGTTGGCATGATCAGGCCCTGGCCCATGTGTAGAAGTTAGAGAAAACTTGTGGAAGGTAGATTGGATTTTGCTTTTCACAACATAGATTATGAAACTCAAGTTTAGGTCACCATGCTTGATGTGGCAAATGTCTACATGTTAAACTGATTCCGAGATCCAATAAGTGGCCATGTGTAAAGCTTAGTGTAAGAACATGATTGTTATGATATGAGAGAAAGATTAAACTGCGCTAAACTAAATACTTCTTTGACCCCAGATTCACACTTTGTCAATGTCTTACTGTCTATTGCCTCTTCTTCCTGATATTCATTCATCGATTTTAATCTCATTCATCCATCATCTCTGCTTTCTTTTCTTTTTCTTTTTTTTTTTTTTTTTTTTTTTTACATTCTGTGTTTTAGGCACACTATGTGTGTACCTGTCCTAATTCCCCTTTTACTTTTCCTAAATTCCTGTCAAAGTACTTTTAATTGACACTGATTTCTTGAATTGGCCTGATGATTTTAAAGCTGTGAGGAACCAGATGTATTGATAAAATTAACAGTTTGAATTTTAGTTGAAGTTACATTAAACATTGGATTGGAGATAAATATCACAAATATATTTTCCAAAGCTTAAAGAATGTGTCCTGTAAAGAAAATATACAAGGGAAGTTGACCTTAAATTTTCTAAGAGAGTGCATATTATTTGAAGACATACTGATTAATGAACTTGAGTTTTCTTGGAAGCTTATGCTTGTAGACCCAAATTATGATTTGCCATAAAAAGGATGTTGTCTTATTATTGAAGTGTAGAGTTTTCTCTTTGTGATCCATTGGCAGATTTCAAAAATAACCTAGAAATTACTAGGCTCCAGAGTTTAAATTTATTGAGGCTAAGTGTGCTAATTTATCATTTCTATATTCATTTGTGTATCTGCTACATTTCTTTTTCTTTCTCTACCCATTAGAATACTATACTTTGTAAGCACAAACAAAAGAAACTTAGCACATGATAATGTTTATCTTATTTTATAATGTTTCCACCCTGTTTAAAGCATCACAGGAAAAATAATCAACTTACCCTTTTCAGAACTTAAGTATCTGCAACAAATGGTGTTTTACTGAATCCATGGACATTACATAGACAAATTACATACAGTTTTCTCTTATATAAACTGAGAATGAACTATGTGGATTGGTGGAGTGAAAATGTGACTATGCCAGGATATCAAGTTCAATAGAAGAAAACTGGCACACAGGCTGGCACTTACCCAACTTGTGGTGAACATTTAATTTCTAAACCATCTTCTACTGAGTGCCTGGAGTTCAGGTAGCATACAACTGCTAGGTCTGATTACTATTGTCAGAAATGTCTGCAGTCTAATAACACAAAAGTACAATCACTACACAAATGAAATAACACAAAAAATACTAACATTTTGAATATCAAGAAACAAATGAACAAAAAAAGACTTTTGTTGAGTTGTTTAATGCTTCATGAATGCATTTTCTTTTAAATAATGGGCATTCACTTGACTTTTCTCTTAAGAGCACAGAGATTATAAAATTGTAACTTAGTCTTTATAAAGATGCATTTGAAAAATTAACACTCATATAGAATCGCATATAATAGCACAAACTTGAAGCAACTTTATATACTTCAAGTCACTAAACTAAGACCTGGGTCATAGTGTTTTCATTTTGAGTAGTAGAATGACTGAAGGAGCTGAAGGGGATTGCAGCCCCATAGGAAGAACAACAATTTCAACTGGTTGGACATCCCAGAGCTCCCAAGGACTAAACCACCAGTAAAAGAGTATACACGGATGGGTCCGTGGCCTCAGATACATATGTGGCAGAGGGTTGCGATATATGCACTAATGGGACAGGAGGCCCTTGGTCCTGTGGAGGCTTGATACCCCAACTTAGTGGGATGCTAGCTCAGTGAGGCAAGAGTAGGTGGCTGGGTGAGGGAGTTTCCTCTTAGAGGCAAAGGGATGAGATGGCAAGTTGTGGATAGGGAGACTGGAAAGAATGACAACATAAAGTTTTTTTTTTTTTTAATTAAGAAAAAAAGAAAGAAAAATGCATCTGGATGTTCAAATAACTTTAAACTCTTCAGTTATCTACAGAAGCTGGATTCAACTCAGATATGATTTATCATTCTTTATCCAGTTTTGATTTTTTTTAAAAAAAAAGATTTTATTACATTTATTTTTATCCTTCTCTTTTTCTCTTTTCCTTTCTCTGTCTTTCTATCTCTCTGTCTGTCTGTCTGTCTGTCTGTCTGTTTGTCTCTGTCTCTGTCTCTGTCTCTGTCTCTGTCTCTGTCTCTCTCTCTCTCTCTCTCTCTCTCTCTCTCTCTCTCTCTCTCTCTCTGTGTGTGTGTGTGTGTGTGTGTGTGTGTGTGTTCACACTGGCGTGCATAAGAAGTTCAAAGGATAACTTTAAGTGTTACTTCTTTATTTCCGTCAGGTAGAGATCAGGGATAGAACTGAGGTCTTCAGGCTTAGTGGCAAGTACATTATCCTCTGAGCAACCTTTCTGGACCTTTTTGACTTTTTGAATCAGGGAGAATAGACATTCTAATCCATGGCTCAAGGGAACTAGTAAGCTTCTGTGGCTCCCTGAAATCTCAGAGCTGAGCTGTGGAAATGTTAGGTGATGCATTTGCATGAAGTAGAGAGCTAACTGTGCAGCATTTAGCTGAGAAGGGTCAATTTTGCCTGATCTCGTGGAGGAAGATTTTTGTTGGACATGGCTTAGACTGAAATATTCTGAAGGTTTCGTGCTAACATTATTAGTGTGCTTGTTTTCAATATGGGAACAATGAAGAAATGGTACTATCTTGGGAAACAGAGGAAGGAGCTAAATAATATTGGAACATTCTCTTAGCTTAGTTCGTCTCATTCTTTTGATTATCTATATGAATTTGATTGCAGATAAAAGTATTATATAAACCAGCTGCCCACTCATCCCAATTCCTCTCAGTTCTTATAAAATTCAACAACATAAAAACTATAGACAAATAGAAGAAACATATTTAAGAATCTGGTTTTTTTATCATTAGAAAATGGGTCCAAGTGAAGTTTTTACCTTTACCTCTTACTCTAACTTGAAATGTTATTGCATAGAAACAAACAAACAAACAATAAAAAACAATAACAACGACAGCAAAAATGAAACAGAGATTAGAAGTTACCCATCAGTAACTCAGAAGGTAGCCTCTCAAGCTTGACCTCAGCAGTGATGCTCAAAATGTCAGAAAGGTTAAAGTACAAGAGTAACAGAGTCAAAAATTGCCAAGAAAAGTAAATAAGTAATACCAATCCTGGACTTACCTTTGACATAATTCCTTTTGTACCCTTTCTTTCTCCTATCTTAAGCATACAAATAATTATATATTCTGTGTATAAGTACTAAGTCTGCTTTTAGTTTGTTTAAATCTACTCAAAATACAAATTTTCTTTTCTATAAGACATTAGAATCTTTGAAAAATGGGTATGTTTTAGAGTAGTTAATATGTTAGATAGCTCCCCTGTTTTAGGAAGCTTATAAACATTATGTACCAAATATCCTCAGATGATCTCTATAATTTACCCAATAGGCTTCTTTGTGGCACTTGCTTTGTATCACTCTGATTTATGATTGTGTTCACTCAATGAATTACTACAGCCTTTTAGAAATGGCAAAGAGAATGAGGTCAACAAAATACCGAATGGAACTATATCATATGGCCCCCATGATTGGCAATGACTATACATGAAAACCAGTGCTTCTCACATGGCTCCTTTTGTATCCTTTGCTATCCATGACTAGAGTGAGCACATTCAATCTTTGTTCTATTGCAAAGAGCGCACTGTTGTTCTCAGCAATGATGTGCTTATATTGCTCATCTCATGGAATCTGACCCTTTCTAAAAATTATCTCCTTTTGCAAAAGTTTCCTTTTCTAAACTGTTACACTCTCCCTAATATTAGTAATTCATCCATTGTCTCCTGCTAGCTTGGCTATGTCTGTGATTTTCTCTTGTCAAATCACCATGTTTGGCTTCTATGGAATTATTATTGTAGCAACTTCTAAGTGGAGTTATGCATTTCAACCTTAGGGAAGATATGCGTTAATTTAGAGAATTTTCATAAAGCAGAATACATGAGTCAGAAAGATGATAGAGAGTATTGAAGACAAAATATGAAGAATAATTACAGCTTGCAATTAGGATAAAATTCTTTGCCACTTCCAAAGAATATATGAAAAGAGAAAGAAAAAAGAGAAGCAAACCATAGCTGATATTTTTATGGATGTTTTCTCCTGAGTCTTACTGTAGATAGTGCAAGCTGTCTTGTTACTCATGCCTTTTATACTTCTAAGCATTTTGATTTAATTTACAGTGTCTGAAGTATAAAATTGTTATTGTAGCAATTTAATACTAGAAAATGAAGATCTAAAACCTGTAAAGAACTTAGACATCTATAATCCAAGAAGCCCAATAAGTATGTTCATGATAACTCTCACCATATCATCCACATGTTGCTAGGACAACACTCCCATAGAATGGTCACCCTGTGTTCTTTATGTCACCCTTTGAAACTTTAAGGCCACTAGAAATTTGCAGTCTTTCATTCAAATTTAGATCTTACAGCTTCTACAACACCCAGTGTCTTCATTTATATGCATTGACATAATGTTAGTTTGGAAGGCTGGGTATTTACCTACATCTGCTATCTCCAGAAGTATCCAAGGTGATCCATATGAATCAATGGATGTATGAGCATTTTAGATAAGCCTTAAAAGTAACCATGACTCAAGTATTGCAGCCACATACAAATTTACTTGTGTCAGTATCCTACAGTGATTATTAGATATAATGAATACATTTGAGGATATTTGACTGAAGGAAAATGCAAAATAGTCTCTAGTTTAATATGCATCTACATTCTAGCTCCCTTGTTACAGGTAAAGTATTAAATATCTAAAATAAAATGCAACATTAGGGGATATATTAATATTTGCAAAAAATAGAAATTATTTCTAGTAAAGCCCATTGCACTATTTAATTGATACCTTATCAGAAAGCCAAAAGAAAAGCAATTTTCTCCAGTGGAGTATTGCTGGATACATCAAACATACACAGGGCCAGCTGCAGCCTTCGGAGTAGCTGGTGAACACACCATAGACTTCATGTTCTGTGCACTTTTGTTTTGGTTTGATTTTGATGCACCTATTTTTTGTCTCTAGTTTTATTACTCTTGCATTTAATAATTAATTTAGGTGGATACTTACCACTCTTGAAATGTTCTTCCCTGTCTGGGCACCTCTTCTTCCTGAATGTAACTTCCATTATAATGAAACATGACCCAAAGAGCTAATGGTCTGTAAGAGATTATCACGACAAAGATCCCAAGTACACCTAAAATCTTTGTTAGTTTCTGCTCCATTTTCTGAGATTTAGATTTTGTGAGTTTAGATATGTCAGTTGAAAATTATTTTGAATATACAAATTACTTGAAGTCTATCCTTCATTGTAATTCATTCACTAAAAAGGTCATTTTCTTTGAGATTATAATAACTTAATCTTTCTGTCATTTTAGTTTAAAATTTACACTGTCTTTCATGTTTAGCAATTTCAGCTTGATATTTATTTTGAGTTTGGTTGAATCATTTCTACATAGAACACATGTGCTATTTTAGTCAAACACATTTTTCTATAATTCTAAAGAATCTGATTGCTAATTTTGAAATTGTTTCTTCTATGTTCTTTATTTTACCTCACACTCATAGTAGAACTCTATGTATATTGTACTGTATATTGTATATGTTGCCATTCTTTGTCTCCATACAAATAAGCTATGTTCCAGGTATCTTAACCAATAACCAGTGTAGTTACTAGAAATGTATTATTTGGTATGTATTCTCAGTTATTTGTGCTTATAAGCTCTGTACTTTGAAGATTCAGGAGGATTAGAAATTAAAGGTAATCATTAGTGTCATAGTGTATTGAAAATTAACCTTTATCCCCAGGAACTTATCTCAAAAATCAGAAATAAAATTTCCATAGCTTTACTTAATCTAGAACAATTACAAACTATTCTATTGTAACATATTTAAATTTATGCACAGAATTATAAATTTAAATTATTTAAGTCAACTTGTAATTGTAGAATAAATTTTACTACAGGGACTATACTATTATTTTTAACAACTTTTCCATTAAAAAATGTAAAAATTTGCTGGCTGGATTATCTGTCATGTTTGCACTTCTTAAATATTGTGTCATGGACCATGATAAAACCACCCTATCAAGTAAATAACCAGCTAGGACAGCAGGGTATGTACTGTGTTGTTAACACTATAATTCTTAAAGACTTTTGAACTAGAAATTTCTATACCACATCCTTAGGGGAGTTTTGGTCAGTTTATACAGGAGCAAGCTAATATTCGATCCTAAGCAATTAACCCCAGAGTCCATGGTCATTGAATTTACATAATGTAAAATTGCCAGTTCTGGGAGTATGTACAAACAGAACTTAGTCAGTGATACAAATCAAAACTCTCTTGTCTTTGTAAACAGTTAAGGAAGACACCAGTAACTTTAACCTAACAAGTCCTAGCTTAATGCAAGAGCTATCTTTTTATAATTAAAAAAAGACTAGAAATCATTAGAGAAACCAAAAAAATATTTAAAATAGTACAGTAGCCCAATTTGGTTGGTATTATGAAATACTTGGAGCTATGTAGATATATAAAAACCAAGTTCTATGTATGTAATAGGTGTAGGCACATAAAATGATTCTATTTAGTATGTTGTTTACTGTGTGTTATTATGGTGTCATGGAGAGAGTATGTGTAAACCCAAGGAAGACATTCAGGGATAAGTTCAGGTTTTCATAACACTCTTTGGAGCTTAGATAGTCACATTAAGCTCTTCCTAGGGAATCTCTGTCATTATCATACTATTCCGTCTCTTAAAGGTTTTATCACTTTGCACATCAACACACTGAGAATCATAGCTCCCAATTCATTTACCTCAGGGACATACTCTCAATCCACATCCAAACCACAGCAATGCTCATCCCTGGGTATTAGAATTGAGCGCCTGAAATGTAGTTTTGCTCTTTATATTATGGTGTCCATTGCACAGAGATATATATGATCAATATTGAGAACATCAAAGCTTCATGGATACAAACATAAGTATTTAGAAGGCAATTTGATAACATGACCATGTATCAAATAAACAATAACACGATCTACCCTAGGGGCTATGTCCTCCACAAAAAAAAAAATAATAATATTGTGTTCTGGTGGGGGGTGTAGGGAGGACTAGAAAAGGGGATAACATTTGAAATGAAAAGGAAGAAAGTGATCCAATATAATAAAAGAAAAAGGAAAGAGACCTTTTTAGTTTATCAAGTAGTGATAATTTTCTTATGTGAAGTATTATGTATGACCTAAGTTTATTCACAGCATTTGTTTTTTGGTGGCTTTATTTTTCTTATTAGATATTTTCTTTATTTACATGTAAATTTCTCTTTTCCCAGTCTCCCCTCCAAAAAACACACAAACAAACAAACAAAAACAACAAGAACAAACCCCTATTACCTCCCACTCCACATGCCTGCCACTCCACCATCTTCCACTTATTGGCCGTGGCATTCCCCTACACTGGGGCACAAAACCTTCACAAGGCCTAGGTCCTTTCCTCCTACTGATAATCAAATTTGCAATCCTCTACTATACACATGCTGCCAAAACATTCAGTCCCACTATGTTTAGTCCTTGGTTGGTGGTTGGGTCCCTGGGAGCTCTGAGGGTACTAGTTAGTTCATATTGTTCGTCCTAAGGGCCTGCAAACCCTTCAGCTCCATAGATCCTTTCTCTAACTCCTTCATTGGGGAACTTGTGCTCATTTCAATGAATGGCTGTGAGCCTCTACATCTATATTAGTCTGGTATTGTCAGAGCCTCTCAGGAGATAGCTATATTTAGGCTGACTTGTCCTTCCTTCAGTCTCTGCTCCATAGTTAATCTCTGCCACTTCTTCTGTGGGTATTTGGTTCCCCCTTTTAAGAAGTAATGAAATGTCCACATTTTGGTCTTCCTTCTTCTTAAGTTTCTTGTGGTTTGTGGGTTGTTCTTCCTGTATTCCAAACTTCTGGGCTAATAACCACTTATTAGAGAATGCATACCATATGTGTTCTTTTGTGATTGGGTTACCTCACTCAGGATGATACTCTCCAGATCTATCCATTTCCCTAAGAATTTCATAAATTCATTGTTCTTAATAGCTGAGTAGTACTCCATTGTGTAGATGTATCACAGTTTCTGTATCCATTCCTCTGTTGATGGACATCTGGGTTGTTTCCAGTTTCTGGCTATTATAAATAATGCTGCTATGAACAT
>JADRCD010228619.1:10481-29451 GCA_019843815.1 Montemys delectorum
CCTGAATTCTGTTACAGGTGTGGACAAAGCCAATGCGATGCCAGCTCCGAGGATATTAAGGACCCATCTTCCCACTCAGCTACTGCCACCATCTTTCTGGACAAACAACTGTAAGGTAAATAGCAGCAGTTCCCATGGGGACTGGAGCAGACAGCCCAGAGATCCAGGACTCTAAAGCCTGGATGAGAATGCCTTCCTCAGGACTGTCTGTCCTCTATCTCTGAAACCTAATACTCTGCAGTAAAGTCAAACACCAGGCTAGACTTAGTAGGATGTTTCCCTGGATGCTTTCAAATACGATATGAGGCAGAGGCCAGACTGAGGTGTTGGAGATCATCTGTACTTCAGTGAGGCAGACTGGGCATGGGGAACAGGAACTGTAGGCTGAAGGCTACAGGAGGACTTATAGAATGGAGCACAAACTTGATCTTCTGGAGATCAGGTGTAAAGGACTGATGTTCAAAGGGTACCCTACTGCAGCCTCAGAGGAGGCCTGGCTGCAGCCTCAGCAGCCTACAGGCTTGTTTCAGTTTTTTTCTAGGACTATGTTATGTACCCTAGTGTCTTGTCTAGTGTGTTCCTGATACATTAAGGATGCAGGACCATGGTAGAAGTGTATAAGAGTAGAGTAACCTTGCAGTGGATGGAGCCGCGATCTCAGGATGAGGCAATCAATAGCTTTTCTAAGGGAATCCTTTTCCTAAGTGAGAAATAGAGAAAGAAACACAAAAAGGAACTGAAGACGTGGTTCAGTGGCTAAGAGCATTGGCTGTTCTTTTCAGATGCTAGCACCCACGTGGAGGCTCACAATTGTCTAAAACTTCAGTTATAGGGGATCTGATGCCTCTTCTGGTTTTTGTGGATACTGCATGCACATTTGGCATGTTCACACAAGCAGGCAAAACATCAATATGTGTAAAATTATCACAAAATTTAAAATTTAAATATTATTTAAAAAGGATTAAAATATTTCTAGATAGCAGGGGTGTAGTTGGGACTCATATGATCCAATGATTTGTCTAATGTCGGTAAAGCTGGGTAAGGAATGACAATTCTATTCCTGGCAATACTGAGACTAGTTATCAGGAAACTACTGAGGAACACTTCTTGACATTGTCCAACTGAGATCAAACAAGGTAAGAAAAATGCTTAAGTTACAAGAAATATAATGGAAAAAATTAAAAAAAGCATAATTAGCCTGGATCTGTACATGGGTATTTGATGCCCTGTGTAATTCAGCAGCATTAGCTTTACTGTTTGCACAGAGACTGGATTAGAGCCTAAGCACAAGGAGATAAGAGAATGAGGAGAGAGAGCAGAGGTACCATGGGCCAGCATCCTCCATGTATACATAGGTGGAGGAGTTAAGCTCTGTGGTACAGAGAATAATCTTCAATGGCTATATTTTCAGTTTTGAGCGAGTGATTTTTTTTAAGTATACATAGCAAGCCAAAGAAAAAGAATACATGGCAAGCAGCAGGCAGATGGAAGGATGGAGGAGATAGATAGAGAGATAGACAAACAACCAATCAGGTCCTCAAATCATGAAGCAGAAAGTGAATGGGCAAGCTCTCTTGAGTCTGTCAGCTGGTGTTTCCAGCAAAGAGAGTGCTAAGTACAGTATAGTGTGCCCCTGGGTGAGGCTTCCTGGTCAAGAACAAATCATAGCAAAGGATATATTACAAAGGTAGGACTAACAAACATCTGGCAAAAACTACTCATGACTCTCCATTAGGATAGCCAGTCAGCTTACTCATCAAGAGTGCTAACATCAGCAGATCCTGTGCTCACAACATTTCCCAGAAACTGACTGAGGAAGTTTAAGCTTCAGCTGGAGTTGCACATTGAGTTTTCTCTCTATGGCTAAGAGCTGATCTTCTAGCATCTCTTTCCCAATGGGCTAAATAAATGACACCCGTAGGAAATAGTTCACCTTCCAGACGTTCTCAGTAACACAAAGAGTTCACTTGGGCTATTTTGCTGTTCATTTCCCTCCCAGTCACAGAGTTAGTGGAGTACTCTTTTCCCAGATAAGGAATCTTGGAGAACACTTAGAAAAACATGCTTGGTTTTGAAGTATGTGTGGAGTAACCCAACTTTCAGAGCCAGGTTCTCAGTCAAGTCAAACAACAGAACGCAATTTACCAATATAGTGTACGTTGTGGGTGGTAAAGGAGACCCTGGGCAGCTTCTGGGTAGTTTTGAGTCATCTCTCAAAGGTTTTAAAATTAATTCCTCTTCTTGCCCTGTCCAGGACACTGCAAGCTCTTACAAGTCGGCCTAGGATGGCCCCGGTGCCAGAAACACCAGTACACCCAACAGAAATCCATATGAATCCTATCTGAAGAGTCACCTCAGCTTAGAGCCTGAGCTTACCACTGTGATCATGATCATACAGTACAACATACATAAGGGAAGAGGCCTTCATAAGGGTGTCTGCTAAAGAACAGCCAGAGTCGGCCCGCCCAAACTTCTGACAAACTTGTTATATGCAAAAATAAGAAAATGTTAATGCTGTCCAAAAATAAATAACTGTATCAAAAATGACATGAAGAGATACGATGTGATTTTAAGTATAATCATCAAATAATGGTGAAATGGTGTTTTATAATTGAACATACATATATGTATATATTATGTATACATACTTAGAGATTTATATATAAAACACTGAAAATTAAAAACCAGAACTTGCCTAACTCCCAGCTTATGTATATTTGAATAGAGAAATTTATGAACTTTGAAAGGGGTGAATGAGGGCTGAGGAAAGGCAAGAGTCATGTGATGTGTCTTGAACTCACATACATGAAAAGGAAAAAAGCCATTCATAAACTCTCAGGCAATACTGAAGTGAAAGACTACCTGAGGTACAAAGTGCAAGAATTCAAGTGAAAAAAAATTAAACCAACACTTTAGAAAATTCTTTCCATTGGAGCACAGCAGCATGTAGACTTGAAGAAAACATGGGCTAGATCTCTAGAATGGTGAGAAGGTCTCCCAGCAGGGCCCTTATTCAAACGCACCTGGCATTTGTTTATTCTGTGTGAACAGGCACAGATTCAAAAGTGATCATTATGAAAGATTTATGCTCAAAGCATGTGCTGTTCCACATCGAAACACCAGGTGGAGCTATTTCTTTCCCAGAAACCAAGCTGAGGTTACTCAAAGACTATTTTTTTTTTTTTTTTTTTTTTTTTTTTTTAGCTGGGAGCTGACCCTGGGGACGAGACCTCATCCTCCCCTTTTCTCTCTCTTTTTTTTTTATTCATCAACTATTTAATTTTTTTTTTTTTTTTTTTTTTTTAGGTATTTTCTTCATTCACATGTACACTTTCCCTCTCCCATTTTCCCCTCCAAAACAAACAAACAAACAAACAAACAAACACAAGAACAAACCCCTTCTGCCTCCCCCCTCCCAATGCCTGTCCCCCCATCCTCTCCCACCCATTGGCCCTGGCATTCCCCCACACTGGGGCACAAAGCCCTCACAAGGCCGAGGTCCCTCACTCCTATTGATGATCGAATTTGCAATCCTCCACCACATACTCTTAAGGTCAGAGTTTCTAGAGGAAGAGTAAGCCCCTGATAACAAAGGGGAAATCAAGAATTGAGATAAGTGTTAGGGCTGGGCTGAACGTAGCATAATTGGCAACAATGCTGTAGCCTAAGTCTTGCTGCCAGGGCAGGAGAGCTGAGCATCCTCCAAGAGGACTCAGCCAGAGGAAGAACTCAGAACTTCTCATTTTTGTGACCCTTTAACCCACCTCTCTTCTTCTCCAAAGTTCCTTTATGTGGCTCGAAATGCTAAAGACTGCATGGTTTCCTACTACCACTTCTACAGGATGAGCCAGGTGCTCCCAGATCCAGGTACCTGGAATGAGTATTTTGAAACCTTCATCAATGGAAAAGGTAAATAAATAAAAATGCTTTGCTCCCCCCAGCCCCTTCTCCTGTGTTCTTACTCCAAGAACTGAGTTGAGAGAGCTACCCATGACAGATGATTCCCCAGAGTGTCCAGTGCTTGTTTCAAAAGCCTTTATTTGGGGATTTCTGGCCTATAGACTTCCCTCAGCTTGTGTGTGTCCCTGTCATCATGGCGGTGCAAGTGATTATGCATAATCAACACAATGCCACTTTATCATATTAAGGGAAAACACCTAGACTGACACAAAATATATGATCTCAGAATCAAGAATTCGGTACCTTTGAGATGTATCTGATACAGAATTTTTCTTTTTCTGACATACTTTAAGCTTAAAAAACAAAAGAAAAACAAAACCAAAACAAAAGCAACAGCAACAACAACAGGAAAAAGCTGCCCATCTCTTCTGACTCTCATAACTTTGTGGACATGAAAACTGTCCTTGTCTGTTACAGTAAGTTGGGGATCCTGGTTTGACCATGTGAAAGGATGGTGGGAAATTCGAGACAGATACCAGATTCTCTTCCTCTTCTATGAAGATATGAAGAGGGTAAGTAAATTACTGCTTCAGGATCAGGGACGGGGAAGCTGCTTTAGTAATGTGGTTCTGACAGGGATGTCTGGACTCACAGGACCCAAAGCATGAAATTCAGAAGGTGATACAGTTTATGGGAAAGAATTTGGATGAAGAGGTGGTGGATAAAATAGTCCTGGAGACATCATTTGAGAAAATGAAAGAGAATCCTATGACAAATCGTTCCACAGTCCCCAGATCTATCCTGGACCAGTCCATTTCTCCTTTCATGAGAAAAGGTTTGTGGGGCTTCTTTATCCCTAATTCTGAGACAGTCCCCTCTGTACTGGATGCTTTTGTGTGTCAACTTGACACAAGCTGGAGTTATCACAGAGAAAAGGGGCCTCCTTTGAAGAAATGCTTCCATGAGATCTGGCTGTGAGGAATTTTCTCAATTAGTGATCCAGGGTGGGAGGGCCCATTGTGGGTGGTGCCATCCCTGGGCTGGTAGTCCTGGGTTCTATAAGGAAGCAAGGTGAGAAAGCCAGGGAAAGCAAGCCAGGAAATAACATCCCTCCGTGGCCTCTGCATCAGCTCCTGCTTCCTGACCTGCTTGAGTTCTAGTCCTGACTTCCTTTGGTGATGAACAGCAATGTGGAAATATAAGCTGAATAAATCCTTTCCTCCCCAACTTGCTTCTTGGTCATGATGTTTGTACAGGAATAGAATCCCTGACTCAGACACCCTCCAATCCACATATTATGAGTTTAAGAAGACTAAAGATTTGTTCCTAGTGTACAAGACTACTAAGCACGTCTTACAGATAACTCACACCAGAGCTACTTTAGGTGCACACCTCATTGGGAACCCTGCTTGAGGTTAGACTCCTCAAAGCTGGGATCTTGCCACCAGGAAAGTACCACTCTGCTGTAAGGCTCTACCGCTTGTTAGGACAGCTGCTGTGCACATGCCTACCCCTGTCTTCCACCCTGTGCCTTTCTTCTACTCCATAGCTGCTGCTTCACCTTCAGCTTCAGCTTCTATGAATAACCTAGTTTAACTATGACTCTGAATCATGACTTATAACGCTTTCAGGATTTTCAACATGTATTACTGTGTCCTAACCACTTAATGCTTCCTAGATTTTGAAAGAAGAATTCTGATTGGCCCAGATGGTTCACTTTTAAATGGAAAATGTTATTTTGTAAAGTTAATACATGCACTAACTGTTAGAAAAATAAATACTGTTTGACAAGTTCACAGAGATCCTCACTAAACCCACTTCCTAAGAAGACAGGCACAATGAAAGCCATTCCACTGTCTCATTAACATATGGATTTTTTTCCACACCAGTGCCACCAAGACTAGGGTTTACACACTGCTCCAGAACATCTTTTCTTTTACTTTCAACACATGAGTTAATTCATTTTATTGCCCTTGCAGTATACCACGTATTCGAGATCATGAAATGAATCAAACTGTGCTACCACTTTTCTCTCTTAACCTCTGGTGAGGATTTGACAAGTAGCCTTTTTTCCAGCCCATCCATGTCCAGCATTCTCTGCATACACTTGTATTTTTCTTCTTTGTTTGCTTGCTTTGGACCATAAAAACACAAATATAGATACCATGACAGAAATCTTACATTACTTTTGCTTACTAGAATATAAGCCATCTGTCCAGGGCGAGAAACACAAATAAGAAAATACTCATAGTTATTCCAATGAGTATCTCTCTACCTAAAATTATTTTAATCAGTTCTTGTTGAAAAATAGAAACCCATTCCAGTGACATAATCTACAAATAACAATTCACAGAAATAAACTAAACAGCTCAATAAATTTTTATAAACAAGACTATGTGATCAACTCCCTAAATAAAAGAAGCAAAGAATTCCATCACCTTGGGAAATATCCTGTAATATCCTTTTAGGAAAATCTTTCCCTTCAGAGAAAAATGTTCTCATTTCTCACTGTAGGTTAGTTTGGCTTATTCATAGATGACATATACCTGGAATATAACAGTGTGTATTTTCTTATATCTCAGATCTCTGGCCACTATAACATCTTAAGATCTCCTGGTATGGCTATATGTCAACCATTTATTCATTTTTATAACTGTGACTATGCAGTATATGTATGTACCACAGTAGAGCCAGGATTCTATATCACACTGAATTAATTGATGACTTGATTTAGAAGCTGGTGCCCCTGCACAAAGACAACTAGGGCCCTTTCTCAGACAGGAGAGGAAAGGTGCTGAGGAATTGGGCTCCTGTCAGGATAGTTCCAGTATCCACACTCCACACTCCAGTCAGAGAAACAAAGTCTGTCAATCAGAGACTGATGCTCCTGTCTGGGTTTTGTCTTTTAGGAACTGTGGGTGATTGGAAAAACCACTTTACTGTGGCCCAGAATGAAAGGTTTGATGAAATCTATAAGGAAAAGATGGGCAGAACCTCTCTGAACTTCTGCATGGAACTCTGATCAAGATGTGAAGACATCAAGGACAGGAGTCTGTCTGCAAGCCTCAATCCAGCCAAAGGAAGCTCTGAAAGCAAACTGTAAATGCCAAGAATTGTGGCTCTGACCCTTGTGATTACTAATATCACATTACAATTCATAAAAGCAGATCATGTCCAATGTATACTTTCTCCACTATTCATTACAATCAGTAAGACAGCTTAATGAGCTAATCAATCAATCAATCAATCAATCAGTCAAACAACTTTGAATAGTATAAATGCTACGTTGGCATTCTTCTAGAAGGTACAGCCTGGATTCCAACTCTGAAATAACAACCTGAAGGGCAAACACACAAATAATAGAGATCATCTAAATGAAAGTACATGAAATCCTAATGTCTTTCATGCTCAACTTGTTTTGCCTGGTTACAATAGAAAGAATCAGTTTGTGGACAACTCGTTGCAACAGGCTCCCTAGAATCTGTTCTACCTGGTAGGAGGAAAGTGAGGCAAGGACTCCAAGGAGATGTCAGAAATCCAAACCTTAGTAAAGGGAATCCTAGTTCCGGGTCATAAAGAAAACAGAAGGAAGGCCTGAGGGTGGGAAGCACAAATATTGTCCAGACAAAAGCAGAATGGAGGCTTGGTGCTCAGCGTGGAGCCCATTGAGCTTTGACCTCCTGCCATGTCCTCTAAAGAGAAGCATGTACTTTTACCCACTTTAGTTGAGTCCATCTGTATTTGCTTGCCCACATACTTACCTCCATCTCCCACTAGCTCCATGTCTTAGGCATCCTCTCACTCCCAATACCTGGGCAGTGTGGGGCATATAGCATGTTGCATGAGTGAAGGATAGCACAGAAGACAGAAAGGCAAACATGTTTTAGGTCACAAATTCTCAGCTTTTACCCTTTCCCTTTAGTTGCAAACAGCAGCACTGCTAAGCTGAGAGCAGTAAGAGGAGCCTGTGTGCCGAGGAGGAATCCAGAGTTTATAGCATGAGCTTGAATGCCATTTGCTTTTCTATCACTGAAACCTACAAAGGCCATGTGATGAAGACTTGGATACAGCATGTGTACTGCCAGCAAGAGCCATTAGATGGTGTAGTAGAAGTTAGTGGGTGGAAGCTAGGAAAATGGAACATGACCTGGAAGAGAATGAGTGCTCCAGGCCCTTGCTTTTCCTTTCCTTTGTTTCTTGGCCATGAAAAATTCAATAAAACAAGGAGGGCAGTTTTGATCTGCCATTTACTCCCATCATGATATTCTGTCATTTCTCCACAGAATGTAAATTCTAAAACCAAGAGCTAAAATAACGCCTTTTTCTTTGTATGTTGCTTATCCTAGATACTTGTTATAGGAAGCTCACCAACACATTCAGAATGATGTGTCTATGAAATACTCCTCCCTGGAAAACGTCCTTAGTTTTGTTGAACTTACAAACAATTGTTTTGTTACTGCTGAAATCTAACTATATGTGCATAGGTAATTGACAACTTCTGTTATATAAGAGATGTTTATATCCTAACTGTATTGTAATTTTTTATTTTTTATTAGATAGTTTCTTTATTTACATTTCAAATGTTATCCTCTCTACCTGTTTCCCCTCAGAAGACCCCCTATACACTCCCTCCTTCCCCTGCTCACCCACCCACCCACTCCGACTTTCTAGCCCTGGCATTCACCTCCAGGGGTCATAGAGCCTTCACAGGACAAAGGGCCTTTCCTCCCATTGACAACCTATAAAGCCATCCTCTGCTATATATGCAGCTGGAGCCATGAGTCCCTCCGTGTGTGCTCTTTGGTTGGTGGTGTAGTCCCTGGGAACTCTGAGGGTACTGGTTTGTTTATATTGTTGTTTCTTCTATGGGGTGGCAAACCCTTTCAGCTCCTTGGGCCCTTTCTCTAGCTCCTTCATTGTGGATCTTGTGCTCAGTCCAATGGATGGCTGTGAGCCTTCGCTTCTGTATTAGTCAGGCACTGGCAGAGTCTCTCAGGAGACAGCTATATCAGGGGCAGTAACAGGATGGTTATTCCTTCAGTATCTGCTCCACACTTTGTCTCTGTATCTCCTTTCGTGAGTATTTTATTCTCCCTTCTAAGAAAGACCAAAGTATCCAACTTTGGTCTTCCTTCTTGTGTTTTATGTGACTTGTGAGTTGTATTTTGGGTATTCTGAGCTTCTGGGGTAATATCCACTTATCAGTGAGTACATACCATGTGTGTTCTTTTTTGATTGGGTTACCTCAGTCAGGATGATATTTTCTAGGTCCATCCATTTGTCTACAAATTTCATGAGTACATTGTTTTTAATAGCTAAGTAGTACTCCATTGTGTAGATGTACCACATTTTCTATATCCATTCTTCTATTGAGGGACATCTGGGTTCTTTTGAGCTTCTGGTTTTTATAAATAAACGTACTATGAACATAGTGGAGCATGTGTCCATATTACATGTTGGAGCATCTCCATGAGCGATATTGCTGGGTCCTCAGGTAGTACTATGTCCAATTTTCTGAGGAACTGCCAAACTAATTCCAGAGTGGTTGTACCAGCTTGCAATCCCACCAGGAATGGATGAGTGTTCCTCTTTCTCCACATCCTCATCAGCAACTGCTTTCACAATTCTGATCTTAGCCATTCTGTGAGGTGTTTGGTGGAATCTCAGAGTTGTTTTGATGTGCATTTCCCTGATGACTAAGGATGCTGAACATTTCTTTTTTTTTTTTAAACTTTTATTGCATTATGATAAGAAAAGTTACATGATTTCAATTTATCTGAATTTGTTAACATTTAAAAACATATTTTAAGTAAATAGAATGAAATCACATTCCTGTTTCTCTTTTGTACCTCCACTCCTCCCAGAGACCCCCCCCTTCAATACCTACAATATCTTTTTTGTCATATTCCTTAAAATTTATAATATATTATAACAATACAAATAAGTATTATAAAAGTTGTTTGATATAAAACAACAATCAATTTAACAGTCTTATGTAGATGCTCATCTACAGCAATAGTGAAAATACATTTTTCTCAATATAAATTTTAAATAACTCCAAACATATTAACTGTATACTTCAAAATAACACATCACTACTGGTATTTTCTTAAATGAATACAAATATATAAAGTTTTTTGTTTGTTTTGTATTTAGTAGAGTTTAAAATCTTGGCTCTTACTGTTGTACAAGTCCAAAATAAGGACAATTTTTAGACATTGGATTTCATTGTAATGTTGGCTCAATAAGTGGTGGGAGGGCCTGGTGCTGAGGCCCGAGTCTCTCTCCCTCCTAGGGCGACTGGGGCCTTGGTGGTGAGGCCCAGGTCTCTCTCTCTCCTCCCGGGGCTGGCCTGCTTGCTGCACGGCGCCTTAATTTAAAAGGAGGCAATGTATGAACAGTTATTTTATTGTAGGAAGGGGAAATATGCTAGTTGAGTAGAGAGAAAGAAAGGAGAGGAAGGAGAGAGAGAGAGAGAGGAGAGGAGGGAGAAGAGAAGAGAACAAAGAGCAGAGAGGAGAGAAAGAGCAAAGAGAGAGAAAGCAAGCAATAGAGAGGGGAAGCAAGAGAGAGAGAGGGGGAAGCAAGAGAGAAAGAAGGGAACAAGAGAGTGAGGAGGCAAGAGAGAGAGGAGGGAACAAGAGAGAGAGGGGAAGGGAACAAGAGAAGGAGAAGGGAACAAGAGAGTGAGGAGGCAAGAGAGAGAGAGAGGAGGGAACAAGAGAGAGAGGAGAGGGCAAACCACCCTTTTTATTGTATGGGGCATGGCATGCCTGGCTTGTGGTCAGATGACTGTGTGTAAGGTCCAGTTAGAATGCTGGGAGTTGGAGGCAGTGTCTGCCTGATAGAGCACACATCTTCTGCAGGGGCAGCTGTGAGGGGTTTGGGCTGAAATCTGAGCCATGGTCTCAGGAGCAATTCACCGAACGCCTTCCGTCCCTCTGAGCAAATGCTCAGTAGGCCTCCGGGGTTCAAAGTGGTTCTGCTCTACTGGACTCTGGCTATTAGAACTGCCCCACATTGTAATAAGGCTATACTTCAATGACCTTTACATCACCAAAGGATTTTACCTCCATTGCAGCTAAGATAAGAGTTGATAATTCTGCTGCACCAAGAAATGAATTGTAGGCTCGATTTTTGGATACAGACTTCCTGTATGGTCAAAGCTATTTGACTTGAGTGAGTGACTTTTTTCTCAGGCCACAGAGAACAGGTTACATTCATTTAAGAAATGGTGTAGATATTAAAATGGTCCATCCATAAAGTCCTTCACCAACTGTTTCAATGAACAATGGTTCTGCTTGGAGGTTGGCACAGACATTAGGTGTGGGTAAGAATCTGGTTCATTGGCTGTGATAATTCAGTCTCACTCTTTGTTGTTCTCTTATGAGCCACCTCCCTAGAGATTGTTATATTATATTTTGTAGAAGAACCTGGCCACATACTACTCATGTCCTAAAATTTTGAGTGAGGTTGAATTCACAAGTAAAAGGCTACTTGTTTACCAAGGAAATCTCAAGTCTAGAAAACATCATGTTAGAATTATTGCTCATGGGTGCTTTTTGGTTAACAGTGAAAGAGGGCAAATAAAACAGAAAGTAATGAGAAGTGTGAAACTTGGCAGCAGCAGAAGGAGGAGGAGGAGGAGGAGGAGGAGGAGGAGGGGGGGGAGGGGGGGGGGGGGGGGGGGGGGGGGGGAGGAGGAGGAGGAGGAGGAGGAGGAGGAGGTTACCTTAGAGCCATTGAAGAATTACACCAGGCACCCCATCTCTCCTGGAAGAGACATGCCAGATAGCACATAGGCTGGAAGGAAGAGGCTAATTAAGCTCCTACTACCTCATTCCCTAAAGACCAATAAGTTCAAAGGGTGCACTATTCCACCAATCATATTGTGCCTAGTTGCTGATGCTCTATTCAACCCCTGGAAACTGTATAAAAGCTCACTGAATGGGCCTTCCAGGGTCTCTGCTGTTCCTTTGGGTGCAGGATGACCCCAACATGTTGGAACAATAAATTCCTCTTGCTTTTGCATTGATCCCCGACTACATGTTGTTCATTAGGGGTGTCTCTGGTAAGCTAAGGCTGGTCAGAATATTACTGTACCTGTCTAGAAAATCATCAATTTCATCTAGATTTTCTAGTTTTGTTGAGTACAGGCTTTTGTAGTAGGAGTTGATGATTTTTATAAAAAAAAAATATCCTCAGTTTCTGTTGTTATGTCTCTCTTTTCATTTCTGATTTTGTTAATTTGGATATTGTCTCTGTGCCCTTTAGTTTGGCTAGGGGTTTATCTATCTTGTTGATTTTCTCAAAGAATGAGCTTTTGGTTTTGTTGATTCTTTGTATCTTTCTCTTTATTCCTATTTGGTTGATTTCAGCCCTGAGTTCTAAGAATTTCAGGTGTGCTGTTAAATTGCTAGTGTAAAATCTCTCCAATTTATATAGAGGGCACTTAGTGCTATGAGTTTTAATGAGCAGTGCTTTCATTGTGTCCCAGAAGCTTGGGTATGCTGTGTCATCATTTTCATTAAATTCCAAGAAGTCTTTAACATCTCTATTTCTTCCCTGACTCAGTTATCATTGAGTAGAGACTTGTTCAGCTTCCATGGGCATGTGAGTTTCCTGTTTTTGTTGTTATTGAAGTCTAGCCTTGGTCCATGATGATCTTATAGGATGCATAGGATAATTTCAATCTTCTTGTACCTGTTGAGGCTTCTTTTGTGACTGATTATATGGTCAGTTTTGGAGAAAGTACAATTAGGTGCTGAAAAGAAGGTGTATTCTTTTTTTAGGATGAAATATTGTGTACATATCTGTTAAATCCATTTGTTTCATAACCTTTATTAGTTTCACCATGTCTTTGATTAGTTTCTGTTTCAATGACCTGTCTATTAGTGAGAGTGGGGTGTTGAAGTTTCCTATTATTATTGTGTGGGGTTCAATATGTGTTTTGAGCTTTAGTAAAGTTTCTTTTATGAATGTGGTTGCCCTTGCATTTGGGGCATAGTTGTTTCAACACTTTGTCTTGGTGGACTTTCCCATTGATAAATATGAAGTGTCCTTCCCATCTTGATTGATTACTTTTGTTTGAAAGCCTATTTTATTGGATAATAGGATGGCAAATCTCTCTTGTGTCTTAAGACCATTTTTTGGAAGACCTTTTTCCAGTTTTTTACTCTGAGGTAGTGCTGTCTCTGCTGTTGAGGTGTGTTTTTTTATAAGCAGCAAAATGCTGGATCCTGCTTATGTGTTCAGTCTTTCAGCTTATGTCTTTTTATTTGGGAATTGAGTCCATTGATATTGAAAGATATTAAAGACATGATTATTAGTTTCTGTAATGTTTGTTGTTGTGGGTGTCATTTTGTATATGTGATTCTCTCCTTTTGATTTTGTTGTAAGATGATTATCTTGTTTTCTCTTTGGTGTAACTGCTATCCTTGTGTTGGAGTTTTCCTTCTAAATCCTCTGAGGGCTGGATTAGTAGATAAATATTGTTTAAATTTCACTTTTTTCCTGGAATATTTTGTTTTCTTCATTTATGATGATTGAGAGTTTTGCCAGGTATAACCTGGGCTGGTGTTTGTGTTCTCTAAGGGTCTGCCTCACTTCTGCTCAGGCACTTCTGGCATTTAGGGTCTCTTTTGAGAAGTCTGGTATAATTCTAATAAGTCTCCCTTTATATGTTACTTGGCCTTTTTTTCTTACAGCTTTTACTATTCTTTCTTTGTTCAATGCATTTAGTGTTTTAATTATTAGGTGACAATAAGATTTTCTTTTTTGGCTGGGTGGTGATGGTGCACACCTTTAATCCCAGAACTTGGGAGGCAGAGGCAGGCAGATTTCTGAGTTTAAGGCCAGCCTGGTCTACAGAGTGAGTTCCAGGACAGCCAGGGCTATACAGAGAAACCCTGTCTTGAAAAAACAAAATAAACAAACAAAACAAAACAAAAAATTCTTTTCCAGTCCAATCTATTTGGTATTCTATAGGCTTTTTGTACATTTATGGCCATCTCTTTCTTTAAGTTGGGGAAGTTTTCTTCTATGATTTTTTTTGAAGATGCTTTCAGGTCCTCTGAGCTTGAAATATTTGTTCTCTTCTATTCCTATTATTCTTAGATTTGGCCTTTTTATTGTGTCCTGGATTTCCTGGATATGTTGGGTTAGGAGGTTTTTTTTGTTTGTTTTGGTTTTTTCTGATTCAAATTTTCTTTGACCACTGAGATTCTCTCTTCTATCTTTTCTATTCTATTAGTGATATTTAAATTTATACTTCCTGACCTCTTTCCTAGTTTTTCCATTTCCAGGATTGTCTCCATTTGTATTTTCTTTATTTTTCCTACGTCCACTTTTAGGTCTTGGACCACTTTATTCAATTTTTTCACCCATTTGATTGTGTTTTCATGTATTTCTTTAAGGGATTTGTTTCTGCTTTAAGGGCTTCTATCTGTTTACCTGTGTTTTTCTGTTTCTTTCAGTGAGTTATTTAAATCCTTCTAAAAGGACTCTATTATCTTCATGAGATAGGATTTTAGGTCAGCATCATGGTTTTCAGGTATGTTGGGGTATCTAGGGCTTACTGTGGTGGGAGAACTGGGTTCTGATGTTGCCAAAATATATTGGCTTCTGTTGCTTATTACAATCTGTTCTGTGCCTCTTACAATCTGGTTAACTGGCCTGGGTGTCTCTGTCTGGAGGCTGCCTCCTGTCTGGAGGCTGCCTCCTGTGTCCCTGGGTTGCTGCAGGTCTCCTGGGGGGCCTGTGGTCCTGGCTGCAATAGATCTCCTGGGAAGCCTTCAGACTCTGGGGTCTTCAGAAGAGCAGACAAGCTGATGATATGACCCAGCAGAAGATGCAGGCCCGATCTCCCTGACTTTTTTTTTTTTTTAATCTTCTGCTTCTCATTCACCTTTCCCTCATTTCCTGACCAGTTGATCACCAAATTATCACATTGCTTACTGTCTAGGTCAGGACTTGGTATCTTTTAGACAGCAATGATACAAGAGAAGTCTTTATGATGATACCTTGAATAAATAGCATCTTGATGACACACTAAAGTGTAAGAAGCTCTGCTCTCGATTGTAACAAGTCTCCTTCATGTCTTTTTACATTTGCATTTCCTGAGTATTTGATATGAATATGCCCATAGGAAATATGGGTTATGTATAAAATTTCTTCATCTTGCATAACTTTTAAAAATCTTCTTCCTGTGGCACCTATTTATGGCTGCATAATGTGATATTGTGGCTGGATACATACAACTTGGCCAGTATTTGTGTTCTTTGTACTTTGGGATTCCCACCCATCATTACTGTAGTGATATGTGAATCACTACTTCAACACTTATTTTGGAATTCAGACTATTTCAAATATTAGGCATTTCAATCAATACACAATCTTCTATCTCTAGCTCTGTCTCCTGTCTGTGCACTGTCTCTGTCTCTTTCTCTCTGTGTGCATGTGCATGCATTTTTCTGTCTCTCTGTCTTTCTGTCTGCCTGTGTTCATTCCTGTACAGCCCAGAGGATTACACTGCATAGTAATCTGTTTCATCACTCTCCACTTTGAGTCAAGGTTCACTAAAGCTGGATATAAGCCAACTTATGGGAAAAAAGTCCCAGGTATTTTCTCTCTTCCCCAAATCACTAAGGTTACAGATTACTAGATTGATTATATGTTCTTGGAATGGAAACCTATAGCATCATGCTTAAACAGCAAAAGCTTTAGAAAGCAAGCAATCTCCACACCCCCAATTTGTACAAAGTCCTCAACAAATCTGCTGAAAATCTGCAGTGTTTTCAGTGTACACAATTAATTTGCTTGAAAGTCCAATTCAAATTTGTGAAGCACTATTCTGAAGGGGATCCCTCTACCACTATCTTCAAGTGCCTCTGACCATCTGTATTAGTCCCAACACTTGCAGTTTTGTTTAATCAGTACACTTATTAATATCTTCAGGATTGTGCAGCACATCAGTAAATTTGTAAAACTGACATGGGAGGAAAAGACACTAGAGAGTACACAATTATGAGAGAGCAAGCATAAAGGATATGTTCTCTCTAGGATCAATTTATCTAAGAATGTATCATAGTGCTGAAGATAGTTTGGAATATTCAAGTCTTATTAAATACATGAAAAGAGAAATAAAATATCAGTGGGTATGCTTTGTATTTGGGACATAACACTATTCTACATTTTGAATGCCAACCTCATCTAAGATAAAGACTCTTGACAGGATAAAGGTATGACATTTGTCATCAAAGTTGATGATTCCCAGAACTAAGGTTAATTCCCAGAAATTGAGTTTAATTCCCAGAACCCTCATGATGGAAGAAGAAAACAAAATTCTGTAAAGTTGTCTTTTGACTTCTGTATGTGTGTCCCCATGACAGTTTAAATTTTAAAACTCCAAAAACATACAAATGAATGCCAAATGAACATAGTAACATAGTCAACTCAGTTTTTGTCACTAGATGGAAATAAAAGTAAGGAAGAAGTTAAAACAAAAGCTAATTAGGATAAAAGATGATTTCTTTTCAGTGTATCTTTACATTGTAAATTTTGCCTCTATGTATCTATCTATTGTCTATTCTTCCCAAATCTGTCTTCTTGTTGCCTATAATTTGTCTATTTTATTTTCTCTATTCAAGAGAGCATGTCCTTAATATATTGTTTATAATTCCTCTTAAAATTGGGCTCATAAACCTCTTGTTTTCTCTATTTCTTAAATGATGATTATTTATTCTATTACATTAACTCTATGATTTAAATGTTCCCCTAAGTTGTAAGAGAAGTCTGTGGACAATAGTTTAAGACAAGGTCTGTATTGTACATGTCATAATAGGGTATGTGTCTTATATAAAGAGTGGTGCCTTCTTCCAAGCCTTCTCCAGTCTTGGTTGGTGGTTTATAGATTTGAAACCATTATCAAATTTACAAGAAGCAACAAATATCATTTCAAGCAAAAGGCATTGATGTCTAAGAAAAAACAAATACCATTCTGTATATTTGTTGGTTTTTATTTACATTTCTTTTTCTTTTAAAGTCTGCTTATTCATACAAAATGTATTTTTCTTTTTTTTTTTTTAGATATTTTCTTTATTTACATGTAAATTTCTCCTTTCCCAGGTTCCCCTCCAAAAAACAAACAAACTAACAAACAAACAAAAACAACAAAAACAAACCTCTTTTGCCTTCCCCCTCCCCATGCCTGACACCCCACCCTCTCCCACTTATTGGCCCTGGCATTCCCCTACACTGGGACACAAAACCTTCACAAGGCCGAGGTCCTTTACTCCTATAGATGATCAAATTTGCGATCCTGTACTATACACATGCTGCCAGAACATTCAGTCCCACCATGTATAGTCCTTGATTGGTGGTTGGGTCCCTGGGAGCTCTGAGGGTACTAATTGGTAATTGTTGTTCGTCCTAAGGGGCTGCAAACCCTTCAGTTCCATAGAACCTTTCTCTAACTCCTTCATTGGGGACCCTATACTCAGTTCAATGAATAGCTGTGAGCCTTTACATCTGTATTGGTCAGGTATTGTCAGAGCCTCTCAGGAGATAGCTATATGCTTGTCCTTCCTTCAGTCTCTGCTCCATAGTTAATCTCTGCCACTCTTTCTGTGTGTGTTTGGTTCCCCTTTTTAAGAAGGAATGAAATGTCCACCTTTTGGTCTTCTTTCTTCTTAAGTTTCTTGTGGTTTGTGGGTTGTTCTTCCTGCATTCCAAACTTCTGGGCTAATAATCACTTATCAAAGAATGCATACCATGTGTGTTCTTTTGTGATTGGGTTACCTCACTCAGGATGATACTCTCCAGATCCATCCATTTCCCTAAGAATTTCATAAATATATTGTTTTTAATAGCTGAATAGTACTCCATTGTGTAGATGTACCACAGTTTCTGTATCCATTCCTCTGTTGAGGGACATCTGGGTTGTTTCCAGTTTCTGGCTATTATAAATAAGGCTGCTATGAACATGGTGGAGCATGTGTCCTTATTACATGTTGGAGCATCTTCTGGGTATATGCCCAGGAGTGGTATAGCTGGGTCCTCTGGTAGAACTATGTCCAATTTCTGGAGGAACCGCTACACTGATTTCCAGAGTGGTTGTACCAGTTTGCAATCCCACTAGCAGTGAAGTAGTGTTCCTCTTTCTCCACAACCTCTCCAGCATCTGCTGTCATCTGAGTCTTTTATCCTAGCCAATCTGACTGGTGTGAGGTTGAATCTCAGAGTTGTTTTGATCAAATGTATTTTTCTTAAAAAAGAAATGTACAACTTCTCAAGTTTTTTTATTGAACAATGTTGGCATTTAGTCTAGGCTCCACTGCACAGTCACCTGGCAACTGCCAGGTGTGCCTGACTCACTAAAAAAGGGGCTACTTGCCCCCCTGCCCTTCTCTGTCTCTACTCTCTCAAGCTCCTTCCCCATGCCCTGAATAAAGTCTATTCTATACTATACTGTCTGTGGCTGGTACCTCAGGAGGAAGGGATGGCCTCAGCATGGGCCCACAGAAGCACTCCCTTCCCCCACATCTGACAATGTATCCTATAAACATGTGCTTTCTCTATTTTTATAAAACACAACAAACAATATTTTATCATAAAAAACATGTGCTTATAAAATGTCCTGCTTTTGGTTGAGTTTCCACTATGTTGCCAAGTACATTGTCCAGGTTTCCATGGAGCCCTGGAGAAGCCAAATACCAAGGGATAGTCAAGATTAGAGTTCAAGATTAGCCTGAGCTGCATAATGAACTTCAGGACAATTCAGGGACACAATCTAATAAAACTCTCATACAAATAAACAAAACAATTACTAGAGCACACCTGTTTGCTTCAAACCTGGTACAAGAAACTAAGATACATAGTTTACATATTAAAGCACACCTGGCCTCCAGGTTCTTCCAGCATCTCTAAGTCCTTACCTGGCATACCTTGCTCCCAACCCTAAAATTTCTAGCCTAGGGGTTGGGCAGCCCTTCCCTCAGAGGCTCCTAGCTATATAATCTAGACCTTCTCTCTCTCTCTCTCTCTCTCTCTCTCTCTCTCTCTCTCTCTCTCT